>VXBB01010740.1:0-15971 GCA_013399915.1 Illadopsis cleaveri
ATTGCTTTACTTATTGATGCAGGTACCAACTGTTAGAAGTGTTTTTTACAAGCCATCTTTTGGAGTGTGCACATTTTAATGCTTCTCTTTTTGAAGGTTAAAATTGTTCATGAGTAAAAACATCCTGGGAAAAAATGGGACACTGCACCCAGCTCCCCTCCAGGGCCTGCCTTCGAAGCCACTTGTGAAAATGTCTCTCTGTGTGACCTTCCAAGGTGTGCAAAGACACTTTATTTTCTACTCTTTCATTTGTGTATTTATTTTCCTTATTTTTAATAAGTTGGTGTCAAACCAAAAAAAGTTTCATTTTCTGAAAAGAGGAAAACTATCCCAAGAAAACTGTTTCAAAAGCAATGTTTCATTCAGCCTCAGAAGGAAAAACTCCCTAGTTTTATTTTAAACATAAAATCTTGGAGTTTCAAATTAAAACGCAAAATATTTTGATATCTCTTTTTTTTTTTTTTTTAAATTATTTCCAGGTATGTTTTTCACCTAATTCACCTAGAAGACACCAATAAATTTTAAAGAAGCATATATATATATGTATTTATCAAATAGATGTAGATGTCTGAAATTATTTAGCCAGTTCTATTCCCCTGGCATCCACACCTCTTGGTGCAAATTATTGGAATATGGGCTACTCTTACAGTGAGAAAAGGTCCACCACTTACTATTTTGTTATTTCTACTTCAAAACAAGACCCTCAGCATCTTTTCAGCTTTTACAGCACTGAAATAATCTGAAGCAAACTTTGAGGGCTTTCCCATCAACAGGTTCAAAAGAGGGACCTGTGGAAGAACTTTCCTACGTTGCCACATTGCTTGAATCAGAATCACAGCAAATTATGTGCCCTGAAAATATCATCTCTCCCCTCCGCCAAAAATCCCTCATTTCAAAAGCTGTATCAGTCCCTCCCTCCCTGTACTTCACATCATGCCTTTGATCTTCAGCTGGATTTTACTATTTTACAGCTAAAATTTGAGTTTTTCATTGTCTTGCTAAAAATTACTTTCTTCAAGGACAGCCACGTTTAATCCCTCTCAGAACAAGGCACACATTTACAAATCCCACTCCCCTTTATGCCTCATCCCATGAGAGACCTTGAAAATTTTGTCTGCTTTTTTTCAAGCTTTCATGCAGGTAGGAAATCAGAGGAAGGCGCACAGCAATTGCAAATATGTGACAAAATATTTTAATAGTGCTTGGTGGGAATGTGCTTTTTGAGAGCAAACAATAAATTGGCTGAGTGGAAATACACACCCAGCCATATAATGGTATAACCCAGTGTGGAGAGCAAAATAACCTCCTGCTCTGGCTCAGATTTAAACCTATTTTAAATCTCACCTATTCCCAGCACTGGTCTCAGAGACAACTCAGCATCCAGGGAGCCTTAAAAACAGATGAGCCAGTGTGGCAGCAAGCAAAATGCAAACTGCTACTCATGTCTTAAAACAGAAATGTCTTTCAGGACCTCCCAGTCACCTTCCCTTTACACTGCATGAGCCCCCAGACTGTGACTGAGCTTCTGCACCAGCTTCTGCCTGGTTGAGCCAAGAAACTTCAAACAAAAGCATTATTTATTTCCTGATACAGCACAGCCATGTGTTTATTGCACAAGGCTCTGTGCTGGCCATGCCTGGTGAATGCATCTCACAAGAACATTCCGTCTTCCTTCTCTCTTAGTACAATGACAAAGTGCCCAGTTTCCCAGCTGGGAATTCCCAAACTTCTCAATTTCCTCACCCACCTGAAGGGAAGCAAGGGGATTTGGCCTAAGGTTCTTTTTAACAAGAGAAATCCTCTGCTGAATTTCCCATTGTATCTGAAGAGCCCTGCACGCTGTGCCCCAGGTGTGTCCCCTGCCTTCCTGAGCCCAACCAGCCCCTCAGGCTGGTGGATAAAGTGGGATACCAGCACAGGCCCATCCTGAACCACCCTGGAATCCCAGTTCTCAGGGAGCTGGTAGAAATTTCAGGACCCTTCCAAGTCCAGCTACACAGAGGTTTCCCACGTGCTTGCAACTAAACATTTGATTGTCCTCTGACCTGTCCTCACTGCAGGGTCAGCTGGGGACAGAAGACCTGGTTTTGCCCTCTGTTTTTCTGAATGCTACCACCAAAAGCATTAAAATTCTCACGGAATTTTGACTCAAGCCAAGACTTGTGTGCAGCTTTGTGGCTTGCACCCCATTAATCCAAGTGTCCCATTTTCCCATTTGTGTCCACCTCAGGTGGTTCAAAGCCCTGGTGTCAAAGCTTTCAAATGTCAGCAAAGGACTGGTCAGTGAGAAGCAGAAAAGGTGTTTTACATCTGACTAAATGCCATGACACCTACTGTATCCCTAAGACTATCATTGCCCTTTCATTTCTACCTCCTCCACCTCAGGAGTGAAAACATAACCTCCTCCTTGCCCCTTTTGAAGCTAAAAGTAACTCAGCAAGCAACACTCATTGTCTCAATGTGACTTGTTTAATCTGGCACCCGTGAAATGCAGGTATGACAAGCATTCTACTGCAATATCAGGGAGAATCAGAGTTCCCCTAGTCTATCTTCAGTCAAAACAAATAAATGTGTTTTTCATTAAAATCTGTCAGAAAACATTTGGAAATTATTTTCATTTCCCCCCTATTAATTCTGCTTTAGAAGCATTCAGTGCCACTCAGGTTTTTCAGAAACAGGCATGACTTCATTGAAATCAAAAGGTGGAGTTCAAAGGACTGATTTCTCCTTTGTCACACCTCATGCAAGTTCAGATATCACTGGAATCATATATTACCAAAAATAAGGCTCCATAAATTCATTTTCAACGTTCCTTTCAGGCAAAACCACATCTGCAACTGTTTCTGTAAACTTGGCCAAGTATTCCTGTTGACTGCAGAAAATAAACTCTTGTACATATACATATATACACACAATCCCCCATCAAGCAGCTTTATTCCTTCCCAAACAGAATAGCTCATCTGGGACTTGAGGCAAAATAAATATGCAACGTGACATGAACACAGTGTTATTCCAGTGGAGCTGCTCCTTGTTTCATCTGACCATGCTTCTTAGGACTTTCAAATTAATCAATGGCAAACCAACCTTAGCATAAGAAAATTAAAAATTAAAATTAATTTGGTGTTTTCTCAAGGTCCCAGTTTCAGTTCTTTGAACATTTTACTTCCAAACTGACTTTATGAGAAAGAAGCCAGTGAAATACAAAGAATTTCAACAAGGAAATCAAATCCCCAATCTGTCAAAATCTCTGCTTTTGGTATAAAGTACATTTTCCATCTCATCTTTCATGGGAGTGAAAAAAGCTCATATACATTGGTGGGGCATTTGCAAACCTGATGAATATATATATTAGTGAACACCTCTGTGGCATCCTGAGCAAAAACAGGCAGTGATTATATAGAACAGAGATTCCCAGCTGGTGCTTTGCAAACCCCTGACAACCCACAGGACCAGGCCATGGTCCAGCCCAACTGCAGCAGGTGCTGAACAGGTTTTACCCACCCCACCTCCTGCACAGGTTCCCAAAGTGTACATAACAAATGTTCCTGAAGGTGCCAGGCCCTGTGACAGCTCCTGCTGCTACAGAACCACATGAAAATGTTGTCAGGGAGATTTTTATAGGACTTTGTTCCTGCCAGAGTTCACTCCTTGGGTTGATGCCTTATCAGGGTTACCTAAAAACAGAGGTTAGACAGAGTTAAGGGAATAAAAGGCAGTTGTATTTAGTGAAGGGCCTTCAGGTACACTTAGGGTAGACCAAGCCCACCCAGGGGCTGCATCCAAAAATGGACAATGGGTTTTCACTTTTATAAGTTTGGTCCATTTGCATATTGGGGGTTAATCTTCCAATTACAGCTTCAGGTAATGAAGTCATTTACCCCAAGTTTGCTCCCTCCCAACTCACTTTTGTTTCCATCTCTCAGGCCTGAGGCAGTGAGGAATTGCCTCCTTGATTGCCAGGCCTGGAGAGGAATTGTTGTGCCTGACCAAAATGGGGAAGCAGCAGCTCACACTGTGTGTGGGGTTTAGAGTTATACACTGAAGAACTGCAGGATTTCAAACATATGAAAAATATAAAAGCTAAAATCCTAAGGCATCAGGGTCTGCACTCAAAGATCCATTTGTTGTAGCCATGATCTCATTCATCACTGGGGCAGGAGCTCTGCAGAGCTGCCCTGCTCCCCAGAGGTGTCAGCAAGCAGCTCCCATCTCAGACCCACTCAGCTGCAGTGGAAAGTCCCCACTTATCTTTACTCCCTCAGGCAGGCTGGCTGCCATTTCCACTCCTCCTGCTTCCTTCCTCTCCTTTCCTCCACTGCACATTGACTTCAGGGCCGGGCAGAGCTTTCTCTTGACATTTGGATTTGCATACACTGGTCCCACCTCTGATCTCTGTGACATTTGTCTATCATTTCCCATTAACAGATGAAGGAACAAACAAGGCATAGCTGGAAGCTGCTGGCTCAGCCACTGGTTCTCATGGTAGAAGGATCGACCCTTGACTCCCCCCTTCAAGTGTCCTCTGAAGCATTTCAAGTATGTTGTCCCCAAAGATCAGAAGATACTGAAATATTCTCCGTATACAAACCAGAGCTGAAATCTTGGTCCTGTTGGAATCTCTGGCACACTACCCAGAGACTTCAATCAGGACTGGATTCCACCCTGACAGATTCATTTAAAATGCACAATGAAAGTTCAATGGGCACACCCTGCATGCCAGGAACTGGTGTGATCCCAGGTTTTGCCAATATAGGCTGCTTCATCCTCTTGTACCTCTGTGCACACACATGCAAAGGCAGAATTGCTTTTACTCTTGCAGTTCTTACCTGTGGGAAATGAGTTATTTTTACATGTACCATCATCACTGAGGGAACACTCAGCCTTTGCTGTAGTTACAAAGTGCAGTAAAAGCTCCAGTGCCCTTTACCAATATTTAACCATAAGTGAGAATAACCCAGGCAATGACAACGAGGCCAAACACACAGAAACAGGAGGGATTTTGTAGCCCACAAAACCATTTGTAAAAGTGCTTAATCCCCAGATGAGCTCTGACTTGTGTTCACTTTTTCCTGCAACCAAACACTAGGAAGCAAACTCATGAGATATCATTCACCAGTTACCTTTGCCTTTTATCTGCTTCTACCAGCAGCTGTTCTTCCAGCCAAGAGCTCTTTGTTCTTAATACTGGGAAAGAACAACTAGCTTAGATGACCAAGACATATTAAAGAGAATGCACTTTTTGCCCTGTTAAATGGCAATGCCAATGCCAATTTCCCACTGATTTTTAGAAAAAAAATAAAAAAACAGAGAATGGAAAAGAATATCACCAATACAGTTTCTGTATGTATTTGTTTCCAAGCAGGTTTTAAAAATGTTTTAGCACTCTGTTTACACACTTTCTCTCTGTCTCTCAGGCCTTGAGTTAAAAGGCTACAGCGATGCCATTAAAAATAATGAAAAGTTTTGAGCAAATCTTAAGGTGAGGTTCCAACAGCAATATTCCCTCAGCCAGGCTTCAGACTCCGCATGTTTTCTGGAATGTGTTTCAAAATACAAAACCATGATACATTAAGCTACATAGTCAGTCATAAAATAGTAACAGAAAATAATATGAAGATACAATGCAGCCAACTTACTGTGGCTTCAGTTTTGTGCTTCTTTTTCTTTTTGTGTTAAAACATGCAGCTCTAAGATCCAGCTCTGCCTAGTGCTGAACATCATAAACTCTAATGAGAGTTGGAGGGGTCTCTGTTGCTTGCTTTATTGAGCAAACACCAAGCAACAATAACAGGTTTTAGAGATCATCCCTGCATTTGTAAAGAAAAAAGAAATATGACCAAAAAAACCCAACACACCTAAATTCCTCTGGTTTGCTGATGTTACTAACTTTGCCCTAAGAGACAATGAGTATTTTGAATCCAAGCAGTCCCTTGGGAGAAATGAATGATAAATTTTCAAGGTGTTGCCAGTTGCTTTTAAACTTTAACTCATCTTCCCTCCCAATATCTTTACACTTACACCAAAACAAGACATATCACCACGACAGATGCACTGCAGCTGAAAGGCCAGGTATTCTTTAAATAAAAAGAACTTAAAATTTAACTCATCTTCCCTCCCAATATCTTTACACTTACACCAAAACAAGACATATCACCACGACAGATGCACTGCAGCTGAAAGGCCAGGTATTCCATGGCAGAACATCATGGAAATCTGTGGAATTCCACCTGAAATGGATCCAGCTGCAGAAATTTCTGCTGGGCTTTTCCAGCTCACACTTCTGGTCACCTTTAAAAAGGAAACCCACTTTGTTTCCTGCCAAGTAGGTCTATCAATTTATCCCTAATGAGCAGCAATTCTGTGTTGTTTTGGTTGAAAGTTGAAGCAGAAGGTCAGTCCTGGCTTTAAAGACGTAAAGCAGGGCAGCAAAAACACAAAGCCTTTCAACAGAACCATTCAAACAGGGTATCACAAAACAGATGTAAAACCCTCCAAGCCTACATCATACACCCCATTGCAGGCTGAGTTCAGCTGGAAACAAGGAAACAACAATATCACCAAATCAGAAAACCCAACAGCAGAGAGGCTTTGGCCTGGCTCAGAGTCCAATAAACAAGACAGGTGAGACCTGGCAGTATCCTTAGTGCACACAGACACAAATAAATATTTTGTAATTTTTTGTGGGTTTTTTTGGGGTGTTTTTTTTTGTATTAATGTGATAAAAGAAAGTTACACTTGAGTTTACACTTGAGCACTGCATAAAGCAAATAAAATTTTAAATTGTTTCGTTTGTTTAGGAACAATGCCTCAGATATCTGTGTGGACCAGAAGCAAAAAAAAAAAAAAANGCACTGCATAAAGCAAATAATTTTTTAGATTGTTTCATTTGTTTAGGACCAGTGCCTCAGATATCTGTGTGGTCCAGAGGCAAAAAAATAAAATTTAAAAAAAAAAAAATTGCTATCAAAGAAATAGGTAGGGGGAAAAAAAAATCATTTCTGTCCTAAATGTTACCTACTACCATTCCCTAAATCCTCTTCCATAAGGATGCCAAAACCCCCATGGGCTCTCCTCCAGCCTCCCTTGTTGCCATGTAATTCCACCCAGCTCAGACTGAGACACAGAGCTCACATGGATGGTCACAGGATAAATTGTGGGCATCAGAGGCACATGAAGCCCCTTTCTCACAGCCACAGGGTGCAGCTGGATGTGTACAGAGAAAAATCAAAGTCCCAGGTGATAACACATGCAAACCTGGAGGATTCTTACAATCCATATCCTAGATTAAAAATAAAACCAAAAAAACCCCTACCTCCTCTACCTGAAAATAGCTTGGACCCTCTTAAGGAGAGCAAAGGAAATAAAAGCCATATCTGAAAATCACAAATAAACAGTCAGATTTTTCAATGCTTGCCTGAACCAAATAAAACCTTTACAGCTTGTAAATACTGACAAGTGTCACTTCAGATACTGTAAAAGGAGTCCCTGAACATAAAAGGTTGCTCTCTAGTTAAATCCTTTCTCTCTTGATTCTTCACTGCTGAAAGTAATTGAAAACAGAAGACATGCATCGTGGTGCAGCCCAACTTTGCAGGAACAAAAAGTGTAAATGTAATTATATACATCACACTGCACATCAGGTTTGCTCTCAGTTGCACCCATCGACCTTCACACAAAGCCAATTAAAATCCAAATGCATCAGCACTTAAGAGTCATATGAAATAGATGCAAACTACACCCTAGAGAACCTATTAGGTGATACCACTTTGCAAGACACCCCTAATGAAATCCACATAAGGATAACACAAGTTTTCTTAGCCAGGGAGAGCTGCAGAGGACACAAATTCATCATGTGCAAACTCATAATGTTACTTCAAAGAAAATGGTGTCACAAATAACATTATAAAAACACTGCCCAAAGCACAGTGCTGTACAGGGAATACAATTTCCAAGTCTGGAGGATGTGCACATACTTCAAAGAGGGCACACACAGGGAACACGTCTGAATTTTTGCTATCTTTTCTACTGCTTAAAGTCCATGTTATTTTTGGTATTTATATTAAAAAGGAGACAGAAATATCTTTGGAGATGACTAAGCAGTTTCTTGATTTCTATTAAGTACCAAAAAGCAGCCTTGCCAATTTATCCATATTTAAGTTTCTACAACTTAATATAAACTCACTTCCAAGAACTACATAGGTCTCCTTAAAGTATGTGCAGCAAGAAGTCAGTGCTGTGCCAGCTGGCAGATTAAACAAGCCATTAAATAGGCTCCTACTGAATTTAAAGGATTGTTTTTCATCTTTTCCCTCTCTTCTCCTCCACATCCAGAGGTATTATTTAAGGAATATTTTCCAGTACCGGGAGAAAAAGTGAAAGAAATGCCCCTGGCACATAATGAGTTTTTCCTCCAATGTGGTCTCCTGCTGCATTTGGAATTTATTCCATTACTGTATGGCTTACAGTGGTCCCAAAATACCACTGACTACGTGAAAAGATGGGGAAAATGTGTTTGAGGTCGGTGTGATTCTCCATTTGAGAGCAGAGCCAGCCTGGGGTGATGATTTCACCCAGACCATCACTATCCCAGTGTGCCACCTCATACCCTGCAGCCCCTGGGGCAGGAGATCCCTACACATCACAGCTGGGGAAGGATTCCACCAGGATTAAGGACGAGGCCTTAATGGCAGAGAAACTCATTTCTCTGCAGTCCCTGCAGGATTTCAGTGATGAGAATTAAAAAACAACTATGGTAAAACCCTAGGCCTTCACAGAGCAGAGGTCTTCAGCCTTTCATTTTTTCCTTCAGAGGTTCATGATCCTGCAGGATTCAGAGGGTCAGTGAGTCTAGAACAAACACAGATGTTTTAACCAGCCCCGGTGTCATCTACCAAGAAAAAAAAAAAAAAAGCTAAGTAACATTATTTCAGATAAAAATGCCCATATTAAAGTTTTCCAGAACTGCTCATTTCTCTGCAGTCCCTGCAGGACTTCAGTGATGAGAATAAAAAACAACTGTGCTAAAACTCTAGGCCTTCACAGAACTGAGGTCCTCAGCCTTTCATTTTTCCTTCAGAGGTTCAATCCTAAAGTTATCTGAACTTCATGATCCTGCAGGATTCAGAGGGTCAGTGAGTCTAGAACAAACAAAGAAGATTAAACCAGCCCTGGCGTCATCCACCAAGGAAAAAAAAAAAAAAGCTAAATAACATTATTTCAGAGAAAAATGCCCATATTAAAGTTTTCCAGATAAAACATCCCAAAAGATCCAAGCTGCATCTGCTCCCTGCGGCCATTTCAGGCTGACTGGAACTACAGGCAACAGAAGGAGCAGCAGTGGCTTCTGAAACGCCTGGAAAATAATTTCACAAAAAATTGAAATTTTTAGGCCTCTCCCAGTATTTCAGTTTTAAAAAATTAGCAAAAATTTTGTAGTAAAAATGAGTTCAGTCTCTTTACTGAACAAGAAAACCAAGAAGGCCTTAAAAACCAAGTACAGGCCCACAGGCAGGGGCTGAGGTAGCCAGCACTGGAGCTTGCCCATGGCTTGGAGTATCTCCTTCCCCAGGGCAAGAATCCCCTCCAGGCTGGTCCCACAAGGAGAGGGGACCCCTTTTCTTCCAGCCAGACTCCCAGAACATCTTGGCCCATGCAACAACTTCAGAATTTGGCTCAAACAGGGTGTGACTGGCCAGAATTGTTCTGGGGGGGGTGGCATCACAAACGTTGCCTGCTCCCTTCTTGAGGGGTAGTTCAGTTATGAATTGCAAAGGCTGAGGTGTAAAAACCTGTGTTTTGCATGTATTCTTTGTTTCTAATCCCCAGTATCCGTAAGGGGACTCCCTTGCTTGGCTGGCAGTCGGGATTCATTAGGGCTTTTATGATGATTCTTTCTGTTGTGCAGATATATGATGAATCTCAGATGTTTAAATAGCATGTAACAGTGCTCCATTGACCTTGCTGAGTACAGTTGGAGGGGGGAAAAAAAAAGGTAATTTTCCTCAAAGAAATGTTAAAAATGTGTCTCCACTACAGCCCAGATGCAGAGGATAAAGAAACTCCAGAGGGATTAAAATATTTTAGATTGATTTGGAAGAAGGCCACATTGTGTAAAGCCTGGTTAGTTTGGGCCTTTCCAATTCCACGCCGTATAAACAAACCCATTTAAACTGCATTTGTTAGAAGGAATGTTTGAGGGGAAAAAAAAAAAAAAAATCCCCCAAAGCAGTTGTAACTCAAATGACCTCCAGTTCTGTATTCTCTCCTTACTGCCTAAAGAACAAACATATGTATAATATATTCTAGCCAGAGTTTGTGCAGTTGCTGCATGATTCATACTGCTTGAAAATTAAATCATTTAAGTTAAAGGCATTCTGGCTCCCTCAAGCAAGGTTTTAAAACTGAAGCAAGGTTGGTTTTGGCTTCCATACTTTGAACAAGACCATTGCTTAGAGATTTTTGCTTTGGGCTGGGTGGAAGAAATTAAAAGATGAAAGTAAACTGAAAGCAAGTGATGGAAAGAAAGAGAAGAAGGGGGGTGGGGAAGAAAAGAACCTGTAAAATCAATACAACTATACAAAAATGAATTAATTGTTCAGTGTGTCACTGACTGAAGCAAGTCCTTAAGTGTTTACTCACTTTCAAGGTCAAATTTTGCCCATTTTACTCCTACAGAATTGGGTTTTTGCTCGTACAGTCTTCCAAAGGGAAAAATCAGAGTGTGATTCTCAATAACCAAAACAAATAAACATTTGTTGATCCTCACAAATCAATCAAGTTGTGACACAAATGAACGTGAGGGTGGCAGTGCCCCAGCCAGAGGGGTAACAAAATGAAACACACACACTTGAGTCATTCTGCATGATTTGCATCTGCAACAGTGAAACTTAAAAACAAAGGGATTTTCCTTATTATTAACCATAAATCCCAAAATAACCCAACTTTAGGGATAACCTATCTGCCATGTGGATAAAGGGGCTTCTCCAGAAGTCCCAGGCCATTTGTGTTGTTGAAATGGTACCAAGTACTTGACTGTAACTCAGTTATTGCTCAAATTCCTTGTCCCAGAGGATGGGAGGCAGCTGCCACATCTGAGTACAGAACATTGCCTGCCCTCTCCCAAACACCCAGAAAACCCCAATATCATTTCACCACTGACTGTCAGCATCTTGGAGAGGGATGTGGCAACTTGACTGAAGTTCAGAATAATACAACTGTAAATTTAGAACTCAAAATGAGGGAGGAAAGTTGTTTTCATTAAAAGGAATGCATTTTCAGATAATAAAAAGATTAATTTTAATTCTGGGATTTGAGGGCTGGCATCCCTTCTCATCTCTCACATCATGGCCATAAAACTCAACTGGGATGATGAAGGCTTCTGCAGCTATCACACACTTGATAGCACATCATTTTCTGGCTAAAATGCTACCTGTAGCCCTGGTTCCATGCCTGAGGTGTTTTGGTTTTTTAAAATTCTTTTTCCAGGGAATTTTAATGTATTTGCAACTGTAACTACGTTATTCATTCTTTTTCTTAGGAGGGACTTCTTCTTGATGTCCCTCTGCTCTGACCAATGTGAGTGAAGAGGTTTGTCTTTGTGTCACCAATCAAATTGGTCTGTGTAGAACAGTATATAAGGGAGACACATCCCAAAAATAAAGGAGTCATTTTTTCAGCCTTCTGAATCTCCAAGACTGTGTCACTGTAGTATAAAATAGTGTCGGTTACCTGTTTAACTTCTCCATGTCATTTTTCCTCTCGGTTGTTTCTTCCCATTTGTGATCAACACGTTTTTCCAGCATCTCACACACATTTTCACTTTGACTGCATCTGCAGCCAGCCCTGTGCTCCCACTCTCAGCCTGCTTGCATGGATGGAAGGGATACATTAAGTTCTCCTTGGAGATGCTCCAGGTTTACAGGGATATAACCATAAGGAGAAAGCTGGCTAAGGGGACTTTTACATCAACAAAAAAAAATCAATGCAGAATGTGGAACTCCTTGTGGTTGAGTTTTGTTCTTCAAATGTCATGTATGGGCCTTTGTTTGTTGACATACCACTCTGCACATTCATGAAAACAAGATGTTCTCTTGTCACTTAGACTATCATGGTAAGACATTTTAAATAAATACTTCACATAATTTCAGGAACAGATGTTAGACAGTAAAATTGGATGTTTGCAACAGAAATGGCCACGTCCTATTTAGCAGTGCTTGGAGTTTTCTATTTTATGCTTCATATTATCACCAGCAGTGCATGAAAACTCAACAGCTATTACATCCTCAGCTTTTCTTCTGAAATGTATTTATCTTTAAAATTTACTCCAAAAAGCTTACAGGTAGAAGTGAGTATTTTTCAACACACTTAACTCTGCCTTTTCACTCACATGCCTGCTACAATTCCACATCCATGTATTTTTTATTTTCTGCATCTTCAGTAGGAGGTGGGTTTGTTTGCTCTGTCATCTCTCACGGTGGCTAAGAAAGTGTAAAAGATACTCAGCCTAAATTTTGCTTCTCTGGGCAGTTCTAGCCTCAATGCTGCTCCTCATAGTACTCCTAGTTAATTATTTGTGTACTAATAACAACTCCATTGTTAATATTGCCCCTTCCCTGACTGATTCTAATGGAGCATGTCTGGTACCTGTAGTAATAAATTTTGAAAACTTACTGTCTCTCAGTCCAGAGGCAGAAGGAAGATTAATTTGATTTCTTCATAAATCCCATTATTTCAGTTTATTTAAATGCTACAGGCAACTTTCTGTTGCCTGAGTTATCCAGGGTTAGTGTGGTGTTAGGGTCAGAGACACAGAGGTACAGTGACACCTCAGTGCTCATTGTTACTTTTTTAGAGATTACATAGACTTTTTATGCAATAAAATGCCCTGAAAATCCTGATAAGAAAACAAAAATTGAGAGAACAATTAATAAAAAATAACTAATTCAATTAATTTTTTACGTTGTGATTAGCAGACTTTTCTCAGGTTTTGCTGTTCAGAATTCCCTTTGCACTCGTAAGGAAAAACAGCTCTCAGATTATCCTCACTTTAAACACCAGGGAAAAACATGACAGAGATTTGTCTCTCAGTGATAAAACCAGCAAAAAATAGTACACTTAGGATAACCTCGACTTTGAAAAACATTAGTAAAAAGCCCCCCGAGCTCCATGAACATGTTGCAGACTGCACATGTCACATAACTACGGACCACGATTTTTTTTTTTTTTTTTNCTTTTTTTTTTTTTTTTTTTTTTTTTTTTTTTGCCTGAGGCTCCCACATTTAACAAAGGGAAACACTGCTTTCAACAAAAGATGCTATTCTAGCTATGTGCCCTTTTACCCCGTCAGAGAAACAGCTGGTATCATAAAGTCACAGCTAATTTGTATCATGTCTGCACTAACAGTCAGATTTAGTTTGTATCAAACTTTCGAAGTTGGACTTAATGCCGGTTGATGGATGACAGCTTTTCTTGCCTCCTCCCTTCTCAAAACATATTTAAACGTTGCCTCCTGCACAGAAAAGCCCTCCCAATATTCAAAATAGAGAGTCTTTACCGTAAAATACATATTAAATATATAACCAAAATACGTATTAAATAAATATTAAATACAAGAATCAAAATACATATTAAATATAAACAGTTAAAACAGGCAAATTAAAAAAAATCTAAAGAAGGGTGAGAATACTATGCCAGCAGTTCTGAAGTTCAGTGACAGACAAATAGTCCTTTAAGACAAACATGTGGGTACAAGTGTAATGAAAAAGAATCTTCTCCTAAAAAAGAAGAGCAGAAAAAAAACCCTGCCCCAGATAATCTCTTGAAGTTTGGGGTGTCTGTTCTCCTGAAAAGATTCCAGTCTGCCTGCAGAGACTGTACAGGTTTTTTCAAGGTCAGCACTCAACAATTTAGGGAAGACCAATTTTGGGGGTTTTTTTTAGGGGACCTGTTTTTCATTTAAGCTATTAAATGTCATCTACTTTCATTTTAAGACTCCTGTAGCAGAATGCCTGAACTGTGTAAAGGGACCTCAGTGAAAGTGAGAGTCAGGCCAAAGACTGAACAGCTCCAAACCCACAGAGCTCATGTGAGAGAAAAGGTTGCAAACAAAAATCAGGCTCCTGTTGGAAAACAAGCATGGGGAACTTCCAGAGATTGGGAGTTCAAGCTCAGTTCACATCAACATCTAAAAATGTTGGTGTGCTTCCCACCACAACACCTGAGTGCACAACATGAGCTGGAGACAAGATACTCTTTTAAAATTTCAGCTGCTTCTCACTTCCACCTTATACAGAAGAAATACTGGGCCAAGGCTCTTGCATAGCATGGTGTGAAAGCATCACCAAAGTGTAGGCAAGGAAAATCTGTGTAATGCTGCACAGTGGAATCATTATCAGGGTTCTGAATAATTTCATTTATCAGAAAGAGATTGGTCTGCTCTGTGAAGTTACACCAAGCAAACAATGGCCCTGGGAAGTTCAGCAGCAACAGAAAAGCAGCTTTGAAGTGGCAGGAGAGCTTGTTGTGATGGAGCTGAGAAAGAGCAGTTGTCAATGAAGGCTGAAGAATAACTCCCAGCCTATCTTTCCCTCAGCACATGCATTTCCTGACTTGGGAGGACATTATTGCACAGAGGACAAAGGCACAGCTTCTGCTGTGCCCAAGTTGTGCTTGTCATGGCTCTCTGAAGGACTCCCTGCCAAAGTGCAGCATGTTCCTGCCATCTCCTCCCCAGGGAGCTCTATCTGCTCCCTACCCACTGAGAGGATACAAATAATCACCTCCACTCCCTTCACAGCAGTGATTCTGCCCTTACATATGATCCTTCTGCTTGTTCAGATTTCTAACAATTTTTTTCCAAATGTTCTTAAACCTCTGTCTGACCAGGCATGGTTTATCAGAAGCAGATTTCTCTTCAGCTACTCAGGCTGTCCATTTCACAATTCCTAGGTGCTGTAATTTCTAATTACATAACAAAAATTATTACATAATTACCAAATAAAAAATGTTCTTTGTCCAGAGCTTGGGATGAGTCACAACAGGTTTACTTTTTTGGGTTCACCTTTAAATGAAGAATAACTTTCTACATATTAATGATACTCTGGCTTTGTTTACAGCCACCCCAAACAGTTGTAACACCTCTTCAGCCACCCAATGCAACACAAAACTCATCAGGCTCTCCTCTCTCACAAAAGAGCTTCTCCCAAAAAGTGGCCCAGCTGTACACAGAGGTCATTTGAGGTCCCAGAAATTACAGGGAAACTTGGGCAAAATTTCTCCTTTTCCAAGTAGCAGAGAGGATGGATGAGAGAAGGAAGACCTCATGTTCATCTAACTTTACCTCAGCACAGCAAAGCCATAGGAGGTACCTTCAGCCACTCCACAGAAATGTTTTCAGGCTTGATTATTTAGGAGAAAAGCTGACCAAACCCACTCTTACACAATGTTTCCCAATGGCAAACATCTTTCAACAAAACAAACATTTCCAAGGGAAAATAAAAAACAACCATCTCCATCCAGTGACTCTGAACCTCAACCTTTGAGGGTTGCTCTTATTTTTGAAAGTAATCCATACAAGCATGTCAGATTGCCTTCCAAAGTCAGGTTTGACTGCATTCAAGAACTAATAGAAGACTAAACAGGATTGTCATGATAATACTGAACTGCTACTGCCTTTTATATTCAGATAAAGAAACAGGCCTCATTTCCAGTACAGTGATAATGCTGATTTTTTCCTTTCCAAATGAGTGTATTGGTCCACAACATTTGCTTTCATGATTTTCTGGAGGCAACAAATGGCCCCTTCCATGGTATTTTCATTCACATCCCCTAAAACCCATCGCCCTGTTCAGCCACCTGAAAGTGGAGGTTAAGTGTGGAAAATATGATCAGGTTTTGCCTTTACTTCTTTGTGACAGGATTCTTTTCTTGTCACCTTGACAAGCGCTGGGCAAGCCCCAGAGGGACTTCAGCAC
>VXBB01010748.1:425-16330 GCA_013399915.1 Illadopsis cleaveri
CGGGGCTGGGCTGGGCGGGGCGGGGGGGCCATGGGGGGCTTGGGAGGGGCTGGTTTTGGGGCATTGGGGATGGCGGGGCCGCCCCGCTCCCGGCGCGACCGAATGAATGAGGTGGGGGAGGGGCGGCTTCCCCCGGCACCGCGCGGTCCCCTCCTCTGGGGACACCTTGGGGACGCTTTTGGGCCGGGACCGGGGCAGGAGCGGCGGTTCGGTGCTCGTGGCACTTTTGTGCCTCACCGCAGACTTCGCTGCGGGCCGGGCGGGGTTTGTTCGNCTCCTTGGCATTCTCTGGACTTGCTCCAGCAGCCCCACGTCCTTCTGCTGTTGGATCCCAGGGCTGGAGGCAGCTCTGCAGGTGGAGTCTCACCTGAGCGGGGCCGAGGGGCAGAATCTCCCCCTCCCCTGCTGCCCACTCTGCCCAGGATGCATTGGATATTCTGGACCAATCTTTCTTACCTGCTCCGGGAGTTTCACGCCGTTCAGCAGCTGTGTAATCTCCCTTTTTTTTTGTTGTTTATTTTTGGCGGCTGAGGTCAGGTTTCCAGCGGGTCCCTCCCGGCTCGGGCTGACGTCTCCTCTTGGCGGGCTCGGCCAGGGGCTCGGCGTCATCCCCGGCCGTGCGTCACCCCTGGGACAGGAGCCCTGCGTGTGTGTCAAGGTTATTTCAGCTGAGCTTGGCCAGCAGCTCCCTGCCAGAGGGAACAGCTCCAGCCTGGACACCCTTACACATCCCCCCTGCCAGGGGACACTAGCAGAGACTCAGTGTCCCAGCCTGGGGGGCTCTTGGAAGCATGTGATATATTTGGGCTGTCCAGCTATCCAGGCAGCAGTCACCGGGCTTGAGCTGAGAGTATCCCTTAGTTGTTGCAGCTTGAGTGCTCCCAAATGCAGGGATCTGATGGAGTTCCCACTTGGCAGCACATGGGCATCAGAGGGGCTTTCCCATGGGCAACGTGGCTTGTGCTTCGTCTTCTGGATGCCCAAGGAAGGTGCTGTCCTTCTCCTCAAGCTCTTGATACAGTTGGAAAATTTAGAGGAGCTTCCCAGTGCATAAGCAGATCTGCAGCTCTGAAGCAGTAACTGTGGGGTTTGGAGCCAGATGGGATCTGAGAACTTGGAGCTCGGTGCGCTGGTGTGGACGATGTTCCCGAGGATGTGGTTGGGAATCTGTGAGATCCTGTGCCCTGCAGAGTCCCTTAATTTTCTTTGAAGGGAGAAAGTTCTGCATTCTTTAGTTTAGCTCCCTGGAGGGGCATCCCGTGGCTGTGCATCCTCAGAAGTCCTGTGGGAGCTCTGGGGTTTGGTTTGACTCCCCTTTCCTCCCTCTCTCCCATTTTCTTTGAAGCTTGCAGTGGGACTTTCCAGACCAAGCCCATGACTTTCTTATCTTTCTTATCACCCTGGCATTCTATTAATAACTATCTTACAAGAACTGCTGGTTTCCATAAACATTTTTGACTTTTATGTGAGCAACAGGTGTTGCTGCTTATGTAACACCTTGGAAACCTCGCAGAGGATCAGCAGCTGGCAGTTCACTCACTGAATGTCATTTTATGAATGTGTCTTTTTTTTTTTTTTCTTTATTCCCTCTTTTCCCTCTCCCTGTGCTTTAATCTTCTTACAAACCCCAGAAACTTCCTGCTATCCTGGAAGATTATTGAACATTGGAACATGTGTTTGCTTTCTACTAATCCTTTGCACTGCCACTAATTAGTTTAAACTCTGTCCTTCAGCCGTGACCCGAGGCTGGCTGGTTTTGGGACTTAGAGGAGCTGCTTGTGCACCTTCAGATCCTTTTCCCTGCCTATCCCAAACTTCCAGGCATTTCAAAATCAAGCAGGACAGAACAGTGATATCCCTGGCTGCTGCTGCTGCTCTCACACGCACTTTTTTTTTTTTTCCCTAAGGTGTGGGACAACTCCTACTCTCTGTCAGGTTTTGATTGGCTTTCCAAAGAGGCAGTGTGCTATAAATTGCCTTCTCTGCTCTGCTTCTGCCTTATCACCAGCTGAGGGCCAGGTGAGTACAGGAGAGGGGAAATTCCAGCTGCAATTCCATTGCCTAATCCTTGAAATTAAATTAATTCAATTGATTTAAATTAGTGGGGTGGGGGGAAATAACTTTGATGTTTCAGGATGAAACTTCCTCATTTTGCTGACACTTTCTAATATGGGTTTGAGTTGATAAACAAGATCAGGGACTGAGAAACTTTTCAGAAGGGGATATGGGAGAGGGGTTTGAAAATATATCATGAAATCATGGAATGGTTTGGGTTGGAAGGGACCTTAAACTCATCCTGTTTCATAGGCAAGGATACCTTCCACTAGAAATTATATCTAAATATTATATATATAATATTTTTCTCTTCAGTTCCCGACAGAACAGAAGAATTCCCCTTTGGGGTAGTAAAAAGGGAAGCCTGTAAAAATTTAAGTTATTTTACATCGGTTAAATTAATTTTTTTGTGTGTGTTCAGAGCTGTTAATAACTCCTGGAAGTTATTTAAGATGGGAAACTTGGATCTAGCAGAATGGGCTTTCCTGTCTGAGTTGCTTTTGCAAGTTAATCACTGTATGGGGCTGACTTCAGCCATCTGGGGAAGTGTTTTTAAGGCATAATATTGATTTCTTTATATATCTGTGCATTTATGGCAACTTTAGTAGCCAATCACACCTGGTTTTTTTTCCCCTTTTGTGTTTGAAATAGAAATAAATGTCGTCAGTGGAGGTTTTTGCAGCAGCTCTGCTTCCTGGCTCTTTCAATGTCTGGTATAAAATGCATTTACTGTTCTGAGTCAGACCCGGGAGTAAATTCTCAGCTTAAGTTTTTGTGGTTTCACGCCAGGTGCATTTGGAAAAACCAGTCCAGTCACTGGGAAACCAATTTTAGTCACAGCCAACTTTTGTTTGTGCTTTGCAGAGCTCAAAATGCCTTTTCAGGGACTTGGAGTGGAAATTTTTTGTCACACAGAGAGTGAGTCTCTCTCGGTGCTGGAAGGTTTTATTTTTCCATGCTGGAATAGGAAGGGATTGTCATGAGAGCTGGTGCCTGGGTTTGTGTCCAGATGGAATTTGGATATTTCCAAGGATGGATACTCCCATCACCTCTCTGGGTATCTCAGACTGAGTCTTTTTGATCAGTTTAAATGTA
Source organism: Illadopsis cleaveri (assembly GCA_013399915.1). Classification (NCBI taxonomy): domain Eukaryota; kingdom Metazoa; phylum Chordata; class Aves; order Passeriformes; family Timaliidae; genus Illadopsis; species Illadopsis cleaveri. The sequence continues at coordinate 3,576 of VXBB01010748.1, forward strand.
TTTTTTTTCTGATAATGCAAATTTTATGGAGCTGTCTTACTAGACAATAGGCAGTTTAGCAAATCTGTATTCAAATTGCAAAACTCCCTCAAGTACCAGAAAATTCTCAGTCAGGTGACCTGAGAAGTGAAAGGAACACCCACATTAATCACTTCTTTGCTTTTCCCTGCAACTGGAATTCATCTGCAGCAATGGATTGCTGTAATTTCTTGTGGAGAGTTTCCATCTAGCTGACTCTCCTTTTTAGAATATATGCCCCAAGAAAGGATTTGACAGGGTAACCTTATCAGGCAAGTTTGAAATATGCTTTCATCTGGGAATTTACATATTCTAGATCCTTGGGAAACAGTTAAAAATTGTTTAGAGGGGATAAGGAAAAAAAAAATGATTGTGCCTTGAGGATTTTATTTGAGAGAATTAAATTTGCACCTCAGAAACGACCAGTTGTGGCTGCAGGTGTCATTTATTTGGGGTACTTTGCATGCATTTCCTTCCCCAATATGAAAGATTTGGAGAGAAAGAACCCAAACCTGAATGCAGCACAGAGTAAATGATAATTATGTGAAATGCTTCAGTAATTTTCCTGAGGCCTGGCAGAGCCCTGCCACTCCTCTGTTTGCTTTCTGGGTACCGTCCATCCTGAGTGTTAAATCAGAATAAATCTCCCTTTTTCTCAAGAGGTTTCCTGCTGCCTCCTTGGCCCAGCTGCTCTTGCTGATGCAATCCTGAGGAGTTTTGCTTATTCACAGCAGCCTGCAAAACTTTCCCTCCAGGTGTGGCATCACAGCAGCTTTGTTTCATTCTGTGTTTATGCTTAGAATCACAGCTTTGAGAGACGTTTTTAAAAAAGCTTTAAACTTGAGCTTTTTCCTGGACTGTGGATATTTTCCTGATCTCATTCCAGGGAATACATTACCTCTGCTCATGTTACATCCCAGGCTGCTTTCAGCCCTCGCTTGGCACAATCCCCCAGCCCTTGGATGGCATCGAGTTCCTCTGGATCGCTGCGGAGTTTGCTTAAAAGTCGTTTAATGGGATTGAATCACGTTTAATGGGGTTGAATCACTCGTGACTCATCTTTTCTCTCTCTCCTGGCAGCACACCTGAAGGGGGAAGATGCCAATCGTCAGGAACCTGGGCAGAGCTGCCAGCCAGCTGCTGCAGAGCTCTGGCTGTGGCTGTGGGGTGTCCCTGGTGCCCGTCAGGGCCATCGGGGTGTCCCCACGGCAGGTGGCCTCCGACGCCAGTTTCCACTCGGTGACCTTCTCCGAGTCGGATCATCCCCGGGTGCTAATCACAGGTCAGCGTTCCTGGCACAGCTGGGTTCCTGCTTCTCAGCTGAGCTTTCCCACTGCTCTCCTCCCTCCTCAAAGAGCACAGTTCTGGAAGCAAAAATACCCAAAATATCCCGGAATTGGGATGATCTTCCCCATCGGGTGGTAAGATCGGGGTCCTGTGTGAACTTTCATATTTTATTTCCAGAACTCTTCTAAAACTAGTTCTTTGAGAAAAAAAAAAAATGTAAAAGCTTCCTGTCTCACTGAGAAAATCACACTAATTCTTGATGTGATGGAGATAATAATGGAATTCTGCATTGTGACTCCCCTTTTCCTCTGATTTTTGTCTCTTAGGTGGTCTTGGTCAGCTCGGGGTGGGACTTGCAAAGCTGCTCAGGTGAGTCACCATTCCCTGGCTTTAGCCATCACTTCTAGCAGCAATAGTTGTCTGGAAAATTGTTTATAAAAGAAATCCTGTTTTTCAAATGCTGTTTTTGCCTCTTGGCTTTGTAAATAACATTAATTAATGGCTGGACTTGATGATCTTCAAGGTCTTTTCCTTAATGATTCTTAACGATTCTATAATTAAATTTTCACCATCATTTTACTTGTCCCTCTTGTGCTTGCTGTGGGTTTCTGACGTACTTTCTGCATGTCCATTGGTCACGATTTCCCAAAATAGCAGGATTTTGTCTGAGGGACTGTCTGCTGAGTTGTTTGCTTCTAGTTAAATGGGAGTATTCAGAATCTGAACCCTCAGAGTTTTCCGTCTTTTTTCTTCTCCTCTTCCCCCACCTCAAGCACAGTTACCTCCTTTTTTATGATATCTTTCCAAGAAGTGTGAAATGCTCCAAGAGCTCTCCCTGATCCATGTCCTTGTCCATATCCAGCTCAGCTCCAGTTTATCATTTGCTCACAGCTTTTGCTTGAGGGGATTTGGACCAAGACCAAAAGTGAGCAGACTCAACACTGTGGCAGTTTGAGTATTTTCTAGGATTTCTGGGATACATTTTAAAATTATCCAAATAATGAGAGGGCAGAATGTGCTCCAATGCCCCCAGATTTGCTCTCTCCAACAGCCTTGTGCTGATCAGCACAAGGTCACAGTTTCTCTCTTTTATTTGCTTAGTTGATATAAAAGTAGCTGCAGTTACAGCCCCAGTGGATTTTTTGTTATCTGCAGGGCAGTAAATTATCCCTGGGTAAAAATTTCTGTAAGAAAAAGATAGGAAAGTCTCTTTTCTCAACATATTTTCACTTTCTAAAAATTTCTCTCTCCTTATCCAGACCTTGACTGCTACTAGAAGTATTTTATCATTTTTAAAGATGCTGTGTTGATATTTAAAGGATTGTTAGGAGGTTTTTTTGTTTAGTGCAGTAACTGATTTTATTGTGGAAATATTGTTCCTCCACTATCGCTCCTGCAAAACAAAATAGCAACTGATGGATTATCTCAAAAAGCTGTGGACTCACTGTTCCCTGTGGGTATTTTTACACAGGAAACGCTTTGGAAAGAACAATGTGATCTTGTCTGACATTAGAAAGCCTGCAGATAATGTTTTTTATAGTGGTAAGTGACTGGGGAAGCACATGGAAAAAAAAAAATCTTGACTTTACCTCTGATGTTCATAAACTAATTATCAAAGTGATAAGTGGATTACACTGACAAGCTGCTGTTCAAACCTTCTGCATAATGCCTCCCTGCTTTGAAATCTTGCCAAGATGTTGGTTTCTTCTCTTATTCCCTTTTCCTAAATATCTCTCCTTTCATTTTTTCACTGCTCCTTTGCCACTTTGCTGACTGGAATAACTATTTGAGGCATGTTGTGATCCTGCTGTAAAAAGAGGTGCTTTTATTCTTTTAGGAGGGAGGAAGTTGGAAATGAAACTTGAAAATGAAATGAAAATGCTCAGGGAATTTTATTATGAGGTGGATATAGAGTAGGATTTAAGATTTTTTTGGTTCTCATTGGAAACTCGGTAAAATTTTTCCTCAACATTGCTGTTTAGTGACATATTTAGGTGGTAGAAACATCAGCCTGAGCTTCATGCAGAACCTTCCTTCCATCCACCCCTGACAGCCAGTTTCCCACTGCTCCCATCTCCTCCAGGTCCTTTTATCTTTGCTGATATCTTGGACTACAAGAACCTGCGGGAGATCGTGGTGAACAACCGCATCACGTGGCTGTTCCACTACAGTGCCCTGCTCAGCGCCGTGGGAGAGGCCAACGTGCCCCTGGCCAGAGCTGTCAACATCACTGGTGTGTGCTGGCTTTTCAGGCCTCAAAGCTGGGCCAGGGGAGGTTTGGGTTGGATAGCAGGGAAAGGTTTTCCCCCAGAGGGTGTTGGGCACTGGAAGAGCTCCCCAGGGAATGGGCACGCCCCCGAGGTGGCCAGAGCTCCAGGAGTGTATGGATAGTGCTCTCAGGGATGCACAGGGTGGGGTTGTTGGGGTGTCTGGATTTATCTTGTTGGGTGCCTTCCAGCTGAGAATATTCTATAATTCCCACAATGGCTTGAGAAAGCAGAAATATTCTGATAAATCCCATTGTTTTGGTTTTTTTTTCCCGCAGGTTTACACAATGTTCTGGATATTGCAGCTGAGCATAATTTGAGGCTCTTTGTTCCAAGCACCATTGGAGCCTTTGGACCCACCTCTCCTCGAGATCCAACTCCTGATCTCTGCATTCAGAGACCAAGGACAATCTATGGAGTCTCCAAAGTCCATGCTGAGCTCATGGGAGAAGTGAGAATTTTTTATTTTGTTCATCTCCTAAAAGGTCTGGGAGAGCTTCACTGAAACAGGTTTCTCAAAGAAGCTGTGGCTGCCCCATCTATGGAAGTGTGCAAGGCCAGGTTGGACAGGGCTTGGAGCAATCTGGGAATAGTGGAAGGTGTCCCTGTCCTTGACAGGGGTTGGAATGTTCTTTAAGGTCTCTTCCAACCCAAGCCCTTCCATGATCCTATGATTGGAACTTCATTGCTTTTGTAAGATTCCTCACTCATTCTTTCCCCATTTTTCCCTCCTTCAGACTTTAGTACTCAGCAACAGTCTGAGGCAGCTCTGAAGGTCAAATATCTTTTGAGTTTTGTTGGGAAAAGCACAAAGCATGGGAAGCTGGCAAACAGCTGACTTTCAGTGTCATTTCTTTCTGTTTTTTATGGCTTTGGCCTTTGTGCCAATGTGAATGGCACTGCAGAAAGGACAGTGCACAAAGCCTTGTGACAGCAGGTACACAATGATGACTTTTTGCTCCTCTTTTCCAGAAAAAAGACCTTAAAGCAAAGCCTTAGGAGTCTGCACATGCACGACTCCTCTTCTGCCTTTGTACTTATTTATAAACAACATTTTTAAAGCTGATATTTTTATAGTTTCCTCATGTAGGTCTGAGGACTGTATTATCCTGGAAAGTCTCAAAAATTATTCAATGTTCTGTTTTTGAACACTGTAGACCCTACATGAGTAGCATGAGAATCCATGTCCAAGATCCATATCTACTGATGGGGATGTGAGCCGGAAAAGGGCAAGCAGGGAGATCAACTGCCAGGCAGGGAATGGGGATTGTTCAGTAATTCCTTTCCTTTCATCCATGTCCTGGGACAGCTGAAGGCTCATCCTGTGTCAGATTTTTCCTGTGAAATCAGTGGGGTTGTGACAACTCTTGGTGTGTAACTCTGTGTTTCCCCTCCCCTTCCCAGTATTACCACTACCGCTATGGCCTGGATTTCCGCTGCCTCAGGTATCCAGGGATCATCTCTGCTGATTCCCAGCCTGGAGGGGGAACAACTGGTGAGTGACAAGAGGGCTGGGGAGGACTTTTCACAAGGACCTGGAATGATAGGAAGACGGGGAATGGTTTCTCACTGGCAGAGGGCAAGATTGGATGAGATATTGGGAAGGAATTATTCCCTGGGAAGGTGGTGAGGCTCTGGCACAGGTTGCCCAGAAAAGCTGTGGCTGCTCCTGGCTCCCTGGAAGTGCCCAAGGCCAGGGTGGGGGGCTTGGAGCACCCTGGGATAGTGAGTGGCATCCCTTCCCATGGCAGGGGATTGGAACTGGATGATCTTTAAGCTCCCTTCCAACCCAAACCACTCTGTGATTTTGTGATGAATATCACACGGTGCTGCTGCCAGATTTGAGACAGGAGACTTTGGGTTGGCCTGAGGTTTGTCGACTGCCATGAAGTGCACAACACAAATCATACACATCCCTCATTCTCTTGCCCAGATTATGCTGTCCAGATTTTCCATGATGCCATAAAGACTGGCAAATTCAAGTGTTACCTGAGGCCGGACACCCGGCTGCCCATGATGTACATCGATGACTGCCTGAAGGCCACACTGGAGGTCATGGAGGCCCCTGCAGAAGCCCTGACCATGAGGACCTACAACATCAGTGCCATGAGCTTCACTCCTGAGGAGCTGGCCCAGGAGGTGCAGAAGTATGTCCCTGAGCTCCAGATGACCTACAACGTGGATCAAGTCAGGCAGGCCATAGGTAAAAAAAAAACAAAACAAACATCATTGGGGCAATACAAAGCCTCTTTTCTTTTTAAAAACTGACAAATTGCTGTTCAAGTCTTCTGGTTCGAACTTCAGCTTTAGTAGTGATGAAACATCTCAAAGTTCAGAGAGATTTTTCCTAAACCTCACCTTTCCTGGTTCTTTTTCTTTTTCTTCCCTGCAGCTGACAGCTGGCCCATGAACTTCGATGACAGCAACGCCCGCAGGGATTGGGGTTGGAAACACGATTATGACCTCCCCGAGCTGGTGACCACGATGTTTAGCTACCTTGGGTCTGACTCCAGGATTGCCCAAGCTAACTGAAATGCTTTCAGATGTTTCCAGATTTCCACAGAGGACCAGGAAGAAGAAGTGGCTGAATTTTACTTGCTAATTTTCTGAGTCTTAGAGCATGTCAGTTACAAATTTTCATAAGTAGTGACAGAGTCAGGCAGAAATGTCCTGTAGCTGGAATGTCCTTTAGATAAACAACAGCACTGGGTGCTGTCCCCAAACACAGCACTGCTGACAAACACAGAGTTCTTGAACTTTTCACACTTAAGGAAAAACACCAAAAGTAGCACTTACTCCTGGCTGATGGCTCTCCAATCATTCCTGCTTCTTCCTTGGCAAACAACATGGGATAGCATTGTCCAAACGGGCCTTTCAGGCAGATCCCAAAACGTCAATGATAGGTTTTGCATTTTCCTGGTGGAGGATGTTAGATTGTAGCAAGATCCTTTTTTTACTCTTTGCTTACAAAAGAGACATCAGAAGAGCTGTTTCATGTTTCCAGGTTGCAGGGGGTTGTTGGAATTCTAGTTTGAAATCAAACTTTGCTCAATAGCTCCTATTTATATCTCTCTTTAGTGCTGTCTAAGCATACACTTTTCTATACCTAGGGCATACAGAGTAGCATCCTTATGATGCTGCTTAGAAATGTGAAGTGGAATAGGACTTGAATTCTCATCATGCTTTAAAAACCCACCAGAGTTTGAAAGCAAAGCTTTGTCCTGTTGTCTGCAAGTGCCGCTGCCTTCAGTGCAACCTCGGAGGGAGAGCTGAAATCCCAAGAGCTGCTTCATGGATGTGAGTCTGGATGGGATTTCAGGGAGGTCAAGCCCCTGGCTGGGGTTTTTAGCAGTACTTTTGGTTCTCCCAGTTGTTTGGTGTCCCTGCATGGTGTTAGATTGCCTGGAGCAAGTTTTAAAGGTGGGCTGAGGATGGAGCCTTACTTGTAGAGTCGGATCAGCCTTGGAAATCTTTCCTGTTCACCCCATTTTCCTTGTGCACTGTGTTTGTAGATGCTGTTTATATGTAACTCACACCCTTTTATTCTTCAGAGGGGGATCCAGAAGCTGAAACCATCTTCTAGCTACAGCTAAAGGCTGTCCTACTCATTTTGTTTCATGCACAGGAGATTCTGGGATGAGCAAGGGAGTTTTAGTCGATGTGTGACAGGAAGAGGTGTCAGTTCAAAAGCTACTTCAGGAAATGACAAACTGGAGAGACAGGGAAGTCTTTGTAGGTAAAATACCAGTTTCCATGGATGTGAGTTTGAGCTGTCAGCTACTGTAGCTGAGTACCAGCCTCTGGGAGCTTTGGACTTTATTTTTTTCAGAGAAAAAATATCTTTCATTTTCAAAATGACTGGAAATTCCCTACAGGAAGCTCTTTTTTGTTTGTCTATCTGTTTTTTGGGGGTTTTTTTGTCTTGTGTACTCCAGTAGTGTGTGTAGGTAGAAGCATTCAAGTTTTTTTGGTTTGGTTTTTGGTTTTTAGTTGTTTTTTTTTTAACCTACAACGTATTTGCTCTGTTTTCTGTGACGGTGCTTTGGTGGTTGCCAGTCCGTTGTGTTCTCTGTAACCCTGCCATGATTAGACTTTTGTCTCTTTGTGCAGGAGTTCTCCTGCAGGGAATATGTTTCCTCACAAAAGTAACCTTCCAATGAAGATTCTGTGGTGAAACCCTGTTATTTGAAACATTTGTTACACTTGTATCTCTTGGTTTTGTACTTATTTTATCCTTTCATCTGTGGGCAAAGTAGGAATTTCCCAGGGATCTAAGCTCAAGGGTCCTGGCTGTTACTGCAACATTTTTATATTGTTTACATTGCTGAAAGGACAAGATTTTAAACTTTGGCCACTGTTGTAACTCTCAGGTAGCTCAAGTATAATTTTTGGGCCGGTGAAGTTGGCCCTGCATTCACACCCCATGAGGAGAGACTGGCTGAGCTTTGTCCTCTGCCCTGCCCAAAAGGATGGGATGCAGACTGGATTCTCTCCCAGGGAGCTGGAGCCAGCAGATGAAGGGCTGGAAAGGAGCTCAAGTGTCTTGTCCACTCCTCAGTGCCTCTGTTCCACCCTTGGGAAGTGTAAAATAAAGAGCTGTTGATGGGTCTCACTCCATTTCCTCACTCAGTCCTGGCGTCTGATCCCCTCGCCCTCATTCCCAGCTCCAGTTTAATTGGAGTCAACAAGAGTGAGGAGCAGGAATGTCCTTTCTTCTGAAACACTGTCCTTGGTGGTGGAACTACACAAAAGCCTTGGAACAGGTGTCACAGCAAAAGTGAAATTCAAACCTGTGGCGTTTTGAACAGTTTTGTTTTTCCTGCCAAGATGTTACTGGCCTCATTTAGGAGCAGCCATTTTAGCAACTTAATTTTTTTAAAATCTGAAATAAACTATGTTCCAGTAGAGAGTGGTCTGGAGGAAACTGTGGTGACAATCAGGGAATGTTATTAAATGTGTCTGCAAGGTCCATGTCCTGTTTGAAATTCTCACTTTCAATCTCTCCAATGATCTGTGTATTTTTTTGCCCCCATGTCACAAATTTTTTTCTGTATTAAACCAACTTGATGTGGTATAAAATATCTACTTTCTGCTACCAGTTGGAAGTTTGACTTCTGGGCAGAGACTTCCCTCGTGACACTTGAGCACTGTGGCTGTTAAATTACCTATTCAGGACAAAAATTAAGTTTTAAAAAAAAAAAAGGTTGTTAAGAATATTTTTTCAACTATTGTTAGTCATGGGTGATGCCTACTTTAATAAAATCCTATGCAGATGGATCCTGGGTTTGTCATCCTTGGTTGGAGCAGTGCTGGTGCTCCTGGTCAGTGATAAGGCATCCAAGAGACCTGGAGAGGGACTTTGGACAAGGGATGGAGGGTCAGAACAAGGGGGAATGGCTTCAAACTGCCAGAGGGGAGGGTTAGATGGGATATTGGGAAGGAATTCTTGGCTGTGAAGGTGCTGAGGCCCTGTTGGGTCCCTGTTTCTGTGTCTGAGCAGGTCCTGCCTCCAGGTGTTGCACAACCTGGGTCAGCAGGAGAAGCTTGGGCGAGGACATCACGCTCATAACTCCCCACAGCTCCACCCTGCCTCCTCAATCCATGGATAAACCCTCCCTGCAGCTGGAATGAGGCCTTTCCCTCCTCCCACACCTCAGCTTTCTAATGATGGGAACCTCTGGTGGAGAGAACATTCCTCTTGACCACAGTTTAATGACTGACGTGGCCATTGTGCTTCAGAGGGTGTTGCAGCACCGTGCTCTTCCCAGCTGCTTCCCTTTGATCCTTGGGCTGGATCTTGTCCAGTCCTGTCTGACACAAGCCCAGCCAGGCTGTTAGAGGTGCTGCCTCCAGAGCTGCTGCAGCTGGAGCCAGGCTGGGAGAGCTGGGGGTGCACACCTGGAGAAGGCTCCAGGGAGAGCTCAGAGCCCCTTCCAGTGCCTAAAGGGGCTCCAGGAGAGCTGGAGAGGGACTGAGGACAGGGGATGGAGGGACAGGATAAGGAGGAATGGCCTTAAATGGAAGGACAGTGGATTTAGATGGGAGGAGACAAGGAAATTCCTGGCTGTGAGGGTGGGGAGGCCCTGGCACAGGGTGCTCAGAGAAGCTGTGGCTGCCCCTGGATAACTGGAAATGTCCAAGGCCAGGTTGGATGGAGCTTCAGTTTGCTTTCTTCTCTTGGCTGTTTAAGACATCAGGCAGGTGCAGGAAGAGGAGGAAGCTTCTTCCCTCACTGGAAAGGTGTGAGGGATGTGGGGGATTAACCCCTGTGCTTTTGGAAAACCCCTCCTGCCGCTCCTCAGGCTGGAATCAAGCTCTTAACTGTTTCTCAGAAGCTCTGCATTCCTGCAGGGAAGCAAAGCTGAGCCCAGGGAGGTGAAGAGAGGATAGCATCTGGGTTATCCAGAGGGAAATCTAGGGGGCTGGGATCCCCACTTTGCAGCCTCCTCCCCACACTCTGTGTTTCAGCCAGGCCTGGTGGCTTTCCTGAGCCCTGCAGACAGGTTGTGTCTATTTTAGGTGAACATCAGCTGGCATTTGCCCTTCTCCTGGAGCCTCAGGCCAGACAAATGCTCTCCAGGCTATTTCTGGCTTCATACCATAACTGTATGTGATCCTAAATTCCCCGTGGGACTGTGGCGTGCTGGGGCTGAGGGGCAGGGAGGGGGCAGCTCCTGGAACAAACCCAGGGAATTCAGGATGACTGGGATGACTCAGAGCAGCTCCGAGGTGGCACACATGGCTGTAGAGATGCAATTCAAAAGACATTTAATGCCTCAGCAGCACCATTATGGAAGCTGAATCTGGAGTGGGCATTACTCAGCCAGGAAAGAAAGTTGTTTCCTGCCCTTGTTTCTGCAACTGGGAGCAGTTTCGGAGGTTTTCCTGCCCCTATAGTCCTTGTGCAGCCTCCTGGAGCGCCTGAGAAGGTGCAGCACCCAGGTTAAGGTTCACTTTTGAGGGGATTTAAACTTTTTAACAAAAAATATAAAGTCTTGTGGCCTCTCCCCCCATCTCATTATGGATCCCCAGAGTAGAAAAGACCTTGGGTACAGGATAATATTTCTTCTGACCTCAAGCAGAGCTTTGATATCTCAGTTTGGGGAAGAAAAGGCTCCATGGAGACCTGAGAGCACCTTCCAGTACCTAAAGGGGCTCCAGGAGAGCTGGAGAGGGACTTGAGACAAGGGCCTGGAGGCACAGGACACAGGGAATGGCTTCCCACTGCCAGAGGGCAGGGATAGATGGGATATTGGGAAGGAATTGTTGGCTGTGAGGGTGGTGAGGCCCTGGCATAGGATTCCCAGAGAAGCTGTGGCTGCCCCTGGATCCCTGGAAGTGTCCAAGGCCAGGTTGGACAGAGCTTGGAGTAACCTGAGATAGTGGAAGGTGTTTCTGCCCATGGCAGGGGATGGCACTGGATGCTCTCAAAGTTCCCTTCCAACCCAAACCATTCCATGATTCCACAATCCTGTGAATTTTTCCACAGGTGAATGTGAAGTCAGATGGAAAACTGGGCTGGGAATGCATCCTTAGGAACTCCCCTGCTGCAGTGAGGCCACGGCCTTTTCCCGGATGTGTGGGATGAACTTTGGGCCAATCCTAACAAAGAGGAGGCTCTTTGGCAGGGCACACCCGGTTCCAAGGACAGCGATCCGATCATTTTTCGGCAGGGCAGGGGCACTGCTGCCAGGGTGATGTCACCTCACATCTGTGACACAACAGGTCCTTCATCTCTCCAGCCTTTCCACAATTCTAGGTTAAACATCCATCACCAGCAGAGCTGTTGTGAAAGGGATGAGTCACAGGAGAGAAAGTACAGTCCAGTGTTCGTACCCTTGGACCCAACACAGCCCAAAAGTCCCCAGATTTGGTGCTTTTTTAAAGCTCTTCTTCCTGGACCCCTGTGATGCTGAGAGACTCTCATAGGAAGTTTAAGAAAAATCCTTACCTTTCTAATCCTTGCAATTTTAAGGAAAAATTGATCTTCTAAATGAATATGAACCATGTGAGCTCCAGAATCTGTAATTAATTTTTAAGACAGTTGGGTTTTAGTATTTTATCACTATTTTATTTTTAATAATTCTTTATCTTATTATCTTACTTACTTTAGTGGGATCAGTTTTTCACTATATCCACTATATTCCTTTGGTAAATACAGGAATTACACCATAATTGCTCAGATACAGCTTGCCAACATGTCCTACATTGTGATAAACTGCTAAAATGACTTTTTTTGGTAGGGTGTCTTATAGGGAACCCATCACAGAGTGTCTGAGTGTGTTTGGCTGCACACTAACACCACCCCAATGATGCTGTTTCATGGGATCAGTGGTTTATTGAGCTCCAGCTTTAGAGAAACTTGGTTTGGTGTGGATTTATGGTTGATGTGGGTGTATGATATTGAAATAATATAGGTTCCTTTTGCCTGAGTCCAGCCCCATCCTGGGGGACACACATGTGCCTCCACACTTTTCCCAGCTGCATTTACCTTTGGGGAAGGTCAAAGGAGGAAAGGTCAATAAAGGAGCAATTTTCCTTTCTTCATGTTTCTCCTTTTTCATCATCTCTCCTCCTGCCACATCCACGTGTTTTTTCCACGGTTAGGTGTGGTTTAAGCAGGTCTGAAGACATGGCTGAGACCAAGAGATGTCACACTTGGCCTTATTGGAAGAAAATGTACTTTGGAAATTGGGGATAACCCCAATTCCTCCTGCAATCTTTCCCCCACCTAAAGGTGGTGTGGAAGCTGACACATGGAGCAAAAAAAAGTAATTCCCAATTGGGTCAGAGCCAAATTTTCCAGAACTGAGAGTAGCAGGAGGAGGAAGAGGGGTCAGTGAGGTGCAGATCATGCTCATCCAAGCCCAGGACAGCTGATCACAGTAACACAGAATGGAATATTAGCACTAAGGTGGGAACATACCTCCAGGATCATCAAGTCCAGCCTTTGACTGGATCCCATCATTCCCACTAAACCACATTGTGAAGAATTTTCTTGTTTCCCACACAAGTCCCCTGGCCCACACCTTGACCTCACCCCCTCTTCTCTCACTTCTCCATGAATTTTGCCACCTCCATGGAAGGCAGAGGCTTTGCAAAGCCCTAACTGGCACAGGACCCACTCAGAAGTTTGTTGAGCTGTTTCTAATACGCTATCTGGCATCCATCCATCCACCCATC
>VXBB01010749.1:32293-51855 GCA_013399915.1 Illadopsis cleaveri
GGGTTCCCTCGCTGATACGGCGAGTGATGGCTGCGGGCCGGGGGGTGCTTCGGAGGGACCGGTTCCCCCTGCCCGGTTCGTTCCCGGGCAGCGCCGCCTCCAGGCCGGGGGCACCGTGGCGAGCTGCCGGGTACCGGGACACGGTGGCGCTGCTGCCCCGGGCCGAACACCTTTGTTTTCGGTTCTCGATCGGGGATCTGACAGTGCATCTTCCCTCTCTGTTGGCAGGAAAAGAGGTTCCCGGCGGCGCCACGGGCGCGAAGCCTCCCCGGGGCCGATCCGGAAGGACGGGGTGGCTGGAGCAGGTATCGATCGGAGGGCTGTGCTGGCATCCGCCTCCTGCCGAGCCCGGGGGAAGAGGAGATCATCGGAGAAGGAGGAATGAACTCTTCGGAGTGGCTCCAGCATGGGGCACAAGTCCCAGGAAGCCGGGAGAGGGGAGCAGCGGGGGGCCCCCTGAGCGAGTGGTCGTCCTGGGGCAAGAGGTGGTCGTGCACCGACCTCCCTGGGAACGGGAGAAAGCAAGGAGGGGGGTGGCTGGAGCGTGCTGCCCTGAGCAGTGCTAGTACCCTGCTTTCCTGCCTCTGTGTCCAGTTCTCTAATTTTTAATCAACTGAGCAGGAGTGAGGCCGGGTATCCCAGTCCCACCTCTGGGGCTGCACGGGGCTTGACGGGCGGCCATGGGGACACAGAAGTGTCATTTTCATCTTTACATCCTCTTGTTCAGAGAGAAAATGAAGGGGTGACGCCTCCGGACAGAAGACTCGCCACCGCTGAGTGAGACTCACCTGTGTGCCACAGCCCCCACAGCCCCCAAAGCTTCCAGCCCTGCCCAGAGCCCCCGGCTCCTGCCCGCCGGCAGCCCCTGCCCCACGCCGGGGGGCTCGGCCCGGCGGGATCCCACCGGGATGAACATGGTAAAGAGCCCGGAGCAGCTGGAGCAGCGGTTGGTGGGGATGGTGGCTGTCCGGGAGACGTCTCCAGCCTGGTCCGCGCTGGGAGAGGAGGGGCCGGTTTGTGTTTTGTTTCTTTTCTTTAACCCAGCTTTGCTGAGAGGCAGCGGGGAGAGCCGCGGTGGGCGCCGAGGGCTGCGGGGGGAGCGGAGCGGGGCAGGAGGAAACCGGGGGAAATGGAGGGAAGTGCCGGAGCGGGAGAGCAGAGAGGCCAGGCACAGGAAGAGGGCAGGGGGAGCCTGTCTTTCGCCCCCTGCCCTTCCCAACGAGCACATCTGCGAAATCGGTGCCTTTCTTACGGGAACTGCTAACCCAGCAACTCCTTTCTTCCTGGGATTAGAGGGAAATGTTCGTTTTGGGGAGCCTTAAAGGCCATTAGTGTGCACCACAGCCCAGAGCCAGTCCGGCCATTAGGGTTCTTTATTTCTTTTTGTTATTCAAACAGGGCTTGGGCTATGGCTCCATCCCCAGCCTTTTGATATGCATTCCCTTGTCTGGAGGCAAAGTCCAAAAAAAAACCTCCCCACCTCCTAGGGACAGGCACCTGATAACAGGGCTGCCTGTTTTCCCGGTAAGGAAAACTGAAACCAGCCTGGGCCAGGGTGGAGGAGCAGCCCCGTGAGCAGGGGTAGGGGTCCAGTCCAGAGCATGGCCCGGCCAGGTGAGCCCTGCCCACCCTGCCCTCTCTGCTAGGTGAGCCCAGCCATCCTGCCTGCTCTGCCCACTCCAGAGTAGCTGGCAGAGTGGGCCAGGCAGGGACCAGAATTCTCTCTAAGCAGTTAATACTGTGGCATGGTCTTTAACCAGTTTGGCAAATCTTAAAGAAACTGGTATTGCAAAACGAGGGCGGGCTGTGGAGTCAAGCGGGTTCATTGTCTTCTCGGTGGGATTTGGCTGCAGGGCACGTCCTGGTCACCAGGCAGTGCTGGGGCTGCTGGTGGTGCCGGGAGCTTTGGGCAATGGAGCTGGAATTCTGCATTTGCCTCCTCATGGATTCTCGTCTGGAGTGCATGACTGTGGAGCACCCGGTGTGTTTGCAGGGCGCTGGGCAATGCAAAAACGCTGCAGGGCTGGTCTCCCGTGAGCCAGCACATGTGAGGGCAGTGCTCTGTTTCTTATTATTAATGCCCCGAGTGCACATGTTGGTGTGTTTCTGCGAGGGGAGGCGAGGACAAAGAACCAAGCCTTCCTCCCGAGCAGCAGGAGGGGGTGAGCTCCTGTGGGGGACCCTTGGCAGTCAGTGGGCAGCAGGGTGGGCATGTGTGGCTTCAGCACTTGGTGCAAACAGCAGGAGAAGGGATGGGATTTGCTGTACTGCTGCATAGGTTTAGGATTTTGGGAGAGGGACTTTTAACAAGCAGTTTGTGCTGTGGTATGCTGTTCCCTTTCTCCTCAGAGGATGGTGACAGGATGTCCTCGAATGATCCTGGGCAGTGCAGCTGGAAAAGGGCACAGACCAAGCAGGGAACTGTCAGGCCCGTGCCATGGACCCACAGAACTGTGAGCTGTGGGTCTCTGCTCTGCCAGTGAGCAGTTCCTTCCAAAGGGATGACCCTTTTTTTCCCACTTTAAACTGGAATAAAGGCCATGTGGGAGCTCCCTAAGCATGTGGTGAAGCTGAGCTTGGGGCATCAAGTGTTCAGACCTGGCTGTGTCCCTGGTGAGACCTGTCCACTGTGTCACTTTAGCCCTTCACCTCCCAGTGCTAGGCTGACAGGACACCCTTGCCTATTGTGCTGGACGTGAGGCAGTCCCAGGGCTGAGAAAGGAAAAGCCATTTTGAAGTGCAAGTTTGAACTTCCTGGACTCATGTTCCTGACAAAGGAATGAATGTAGAGGTTGTCTGAGGGTCCCAGTGGAGTTTTGTGGGTGCAGATGTTTGGGAAGGCTGGGAGATATCCTTGCCTGCTTCTGTCCTCCCTGAATCTTACCTACCTCATCTCCCCAGCTCCAGCTTCCTTGTATCCTCTGGTTCAGATCACCCTCATGCTGGGAGAGCAGCATGTCTAACACCTCCCTGTAGGGATTCCCAAGGGAGATTCACTTTATTTGGTAAGTTTTGCTGGTTTTGGTACCGGCGTTGTTGCCAGTCAAGGCTGCTGCTGCTCTGCAGCATTGTGGGCTGTAGAGGGGAGCAGAGCAGGAGGAGCTGACCCTGACCTGGCTGTACTGTGCCGTGGTGGATTGCTGCATCCTGGAGCATCTGGGGCCATGTGGGACCATCCGCTGGGCCGGGGGCAGGCGGCGAGTCTGGGCAGCTCCCAGGAATTGTTTGCTGGGTCTGGGAGCAGATGTGCTGCAGCAGAGGGATTTCTACACACACAGCTGTGGGGGGTTATGCAGTGTCTGGTGCCATTCCTCTCCTCCCTTTGTTGAGGGGGGAGGCAGTGTGTGCACTGAGGTCTCTGCCTGTGGATGTGGCCGCTGGACACCTGTTTTCCTTTCTGCTTAAGTGTTACCAGGTTTTTAACTCTGCTCTCTGCGTCCAAAACATCAGACTCCAACTGGTCTTTGTTTGTCAGAGGTGCTGACAGATGATTTCAAAGCAGAAATCTCAATTGTTAGGGCAGTGGTTGGAGGCGATGCAGAACGAGAGTGATGCAGAAGGGGCGGTGGGCTGGAGCTGGGGTCTCCCTGGGGCTGAAGGGGATGTTGCTTTGGCTTCCTAGCAGGGCTGTAGGTGGGCAAAGCCCTGGAAGCTCCTCAGCTCTTGAGTTACGTGCTGCTAAAATGACTGTGCTGCTGAAGAGGCAAGTTGCAGCACAGACCCATAGCCCGGCAGTGAGGCAGCATAGCTCATGGCATCTGGGTGCCTCTGGGAGAGCTGGGAGCTTCCACGGCAGGAAACAGGAGCCAGGGAGGGCACCCAAGGGAAAGGCAGCAAGCAAGGCGAGCCCCAGCTCTGCAGGGGGACACCAGAGCAGGGGGTGCTGGGCTGCTGTGGCACAGCCCCCTGCTCTGCTCCTTCACCCTGGGCGGGGGAGCTGAGGCCAAGAGCGGGGCAGGAGGAGTTTTCTTCCTCCAGGATAGTTTAATGCAGGCTCCAGGACTTTGCCCCCCATGGCAGGCTGCCTGCCTCTCCTACTGCTGCGGGAACAGCCCACCCACCTCACCCACCTCTGGGGGAGGCCGGTGCTCCAGGGGTGGGCTGTCCCCAGGGGTGGGCTGTCCCCTGGTTTCAATAGGGTGGCCAGCAAGTGCAACTCTCCTCCAGAAACGGTCTGTCAGAGTGAGCTGCTCCCGAGCCAGCATACAGATGTTGGGGGAAAACCTGGTGTTCCCTAAGGATTAGTGGGTTGCAGCTGGGTCCTGTTTTAGATGAAGCTGGTTGATCTTTAGGGCCACCACATTTGTGTGCAGGTTATGTGCACGTGGCCTTTATTTCCCAGGACTTTTAGATGCATCTCCTGTCATACCCCTCTGCTAAGGGCCTGAAGTTAAAGCTGGCTCAAGGACCTCACTCTGTCTGCTTTGCCCTCCCTGGGGCTTCCTTGCACAGCTGAAAATCCTTTCCATTCTGACTTCCACAGGAGACCATGAAAAAGGACAAGAGCCACGGGCAGGATGAGGCAGACTGCAGGGCAAAGCTGATCCTCATCAACGGGGACAATGCACCTGGCGTTGTATTGGAGACAAATGGGAAGCCCAGCACTCCAGGTGAGGTTCACCACGCTGATCTCAGAGTGCTCTCAGGATGTGCAAGGATGCGCAGGGTTGGGAATCTCACAGCCTCTATCCCAGGGCTTTGCTGGGGGATGAAATGTTGTGGCTGTGGCCAGAGTCCCTCCATGACCTCACTGGATTCCTGTGATCCAGGCCATGGCATGGTTGTAGAAATGGGATGCTGGCTCTGTCCCTGGATAATTTAACCCACATGGAGTGAGGAAAGCAGGGGAGTCCCTCCAGCCTGCGGGGTGCCATTGACCTGAGGGGCTACTTCGTTGCTCCTGGGATTCTGCAGTCACTGTTTCCAAATCCCACCTCTTGGGTTCAAAAGGTCCTGTCTTAAATGAGCTGGTGACAAGCCCTGAAGAGCTGGCATGTGGCCTCCTTGTGCCTCTGAGCTTTCAGGAACAAAGGAGTAGATCAGAATGCTTGCTGCTAATCCCTCCCAGTTTCAGGGACAGGTGGGTGATCTGGTGCCACAATGGAGAGCCCTGGGGACACCCCTTGTCTCTGCTCTCAGCCACATTTCTCCGAGATGAGGTTTTGGTGTCTCCAAATGGTGATATGCTGTGGGAGCAGTGGGAGGCTGGAGCATGCAGGAACATTTCTACAAGCCAGGTGAGCTTGTAGAGTCTGAGGCTGCTCTGTCTCTGTCAGATTCCAGGGGCCTGGGGCTGCTGCCCCTGAAAAAGGAGAAGGACAGCAATGGAGACCTCTCTAAGGAGGACCTGGCCTGGCCGCTTGATCTGGCGCCAGTGCAGAGGGTAAGTGAACACCTAGGGTGCTTTTTGGGGGCTGTCTGTGGGGGGCATCTGGTGCCAGGATCCTCATCTCTTTCCCTGTGGGTTTCTCTTGTGCTCAGTGCCAGAGGGACAGTCCAGTGATGGATGCAATACTCACCAGTGTAATATTTTAATTTTTAAATTCTTGCTTCTCATGATACCACAGCAGTAGGAGAGGGTGGTGTGGGATGCAGTGATGCCCATTACATGTTGCAGCAGCCTAATAATTATTATGCTGATGTTTTCTTTAAAGTCTTGGCTGTATTGATAGACAGAAGCATCTTGTGCCCTCCACTGTTGAGGTGAGCTGCTTTTAGCTGCTGTGGGGCTGGATGCCAGTTTCACCTTTTGTTGCCTAGGTTGACAAACCTCCAGGGTCTGGAAGCATTTTTGCCTTCTGGCTTTATTGTTTTGACTTAGAATTAAATCCCAAGGTTGGAGATTTGCCTGAGATGAGGCAGCTTCCAAAAGAAAGAGCCATAAATCCAGTGGGTGAAAAGTTAGCTTTACCACTGTGTTTAGTTTGGGGGCTCGTTACTGCAAAAATCTAATTTAATTTTGAACCTCTGTTATGCTGAGTGCAGGAAACAAGTCCGAGCTGGACTGTAACTGTGACCACCAGGGAAAGGCTGCCCTGGGTGCTACTGCAGGGCTGGCTGTGGGAAAGAGAACCCACAGAAGTGTGAGAGCATCCATGGTGTGTTAAGTAGGTCTGTGCCTGGGATGGGTGCTTTGCTGTGATCTGTGGTTCTCCTGGCATCCCAGTCCTCCCAGCTGTGGCTCCTGTCTCTCTGTCATGCTGGGTGCAGTGGGCTGCAGCAGTGGAGTTCCTGAGCCTTGCAGAGAGGCTGTGGAGCAGAAAGTTGCCCAAAGAGGCTCAGCACAAGGTGCTTCCAGCATCCATCTGCCTCCTCTCACCTTCCCCAAGGCACTGCCTGTGGTGCTCAGCCCCATGAAGCACAGACTGTCCATGTCCCCATGTGAGGAGGGCACCCATGCCGTGGCACCCTCTGTTTTGGTAGCAGGTGCAGCCCTGGGGCAGTGCTGGGTGGGAGAGCAGCCTCAGGCAGAAGCCCACCCTCTGCCTCATGTTCCAGGCAGGGCGGACCCGGCACGAGATGCGGATCAAGGAACCACCACGCAGTGTGGAGACTCTCAGGGACCTGCCAGCTCCTGTGCGGGTGAGGGTCTGGCAGGGCCAGGGCTTCCCTGGGGCTCCAGAGACCTGCAATTCTGCTGTGCCCCTGTCAAGTGTCTTCAGAGATGGTGCAGCCTCTCCATGCCTCAGTTTCCCCTTTGAAGGGGGTGTATTTATGAGCTGTTTCTTGCCCCTGCTATGAACTGGGTGGGTTGATTTGGGAAAGGAAAATGGGAGGGGGCAGTGGTGCACCATTTGCTCTGGGTCTGGCAGGTAAAAGCAGAGCAGCTCTTCTGCAAGACAGCCCGTTAAGGGCTCTCCTCTCTATTCATGGCTGCAGTGGTGCCCTCACTCCCTGGCTCCCCCTCTCCGATCCCAGCTGCATGGCACAGGGCTGGGTGTGATGTGGGGAATGGGAGGTGATGTGGGGCAGGTCTCTGCTCCCCTGTCCCTCTCCCTGCTGCATTCACGCTCCTCTGCCTCCGCCATGCAGAGCTCCAGGCGTCGCTCAGCCGTGTCCACACCCGTGACCGTCGACCTGACAGAGGAGGACTCCCAGGATTCATCCCGGAGCAGCAGCACACTCTCTGGTAGCAGCTCCCAGGAGGGGCAGAACGGCTCGGCTGAGCTGGGGGCAGAGGAGTCAGAGAGCAGAGACATGGGCATGGCGCTGGAATACCAGGTACGGAGGGGCTGAACTCTACCCCTGCACCCAGGATGGTGTGGGGCAAGGATGAGCCTCCGTTACTTGTCCCAAAACAAAGTGGAAACCTCAGTGCCGTTTCTCCTGCCCACTCTTCCCTGCATGCCTGGGGTGTGATGGCGCCGGGCTGTCTCCATCTATCAGGCTTGGATGCTTTGGGGACCAGCCCCGCCAAGCTGCCACTGGTGCCACACGTGGGCCCCCGGAGACACGCATGCGTCTGGCGTGTGCCGTGCCCTGCTGAGACAGGCAGTTGCATGTGCAGAAAACATTTCTGTCGGGGATGCTGGAGAGAACTGAAGCTGCTGGGGCTGCAGAGCAGGATTCGGTGCCTGCGGGCCACAGGGCAGGGCCCCAGACTTGCAGGAATTGGGCAATTGCATCTTGCTGCATAATTAAGTACCTAATTGCCGAACAAAGCTGGGAAGGAGGTCTCTGCAGGCAGAGAGGTGACTTAGCTCCGTGTGAGGTGCCTTGCTGTGCACAGCATGGCCTATGATGGGTTACACCAAAATTCTTCTTCTCTTCTTTTTCTTCTCTTTTTTTGCTCTGCCACATTTTCTGCTCTCGCCAGTAGGAGCAAAAGGAGGGTGGGAGGGTGTCCTCTCTGGAGTGTAGCCACTCAACACAGGCTGAGCTGTGAGCCCTGTGAAGGTGCTGCCCTGTGCCAAGGAGGAGCCTCATCTGCTGAGGGCAGCCAGGGAACAACCTCGGTGCAAGGCTTCCCCATGTTTGCAGAGACCCTGGAGGGGCAGGCAGGAGTGGACACGCATGGGGCCTGGTGCCAGGTGGGCTGTG
Source organism: Illadopsis cleaveri (assembly GCA_013399915.1). NCBI lineage: Eukaryota > Metazoa > Chordata > Aves > Passeriformes > Timaliidae > Illadopsis > Illadopsis cleaveri. Next base: position 40,334 of record VXBB01010749.1, read on the forward strand.
CAGGATGGAGCACGCACCACGACGTGTGCCAGGCACGGGCGCAGCACGGGACTGGCACACACACAGGCCTCCCCACCAAGCTTCAATGTGGATCAGAGCTGGGATCCAGTGCTGCTGGGGCAGAATGGCTTGGCCCTGTGCTTGAGGGAGGGGTTGCAGTTTTTGTACATCACTGCACAGAGGTTCCACATGCATGACACACATAGGGACACACCAAGGCTGTCCCCTGTGCTCCAGAACTCTCCTGCACAACTGCCCAGACAAAATGGGGAGTTTGTACTTTTGGCTGATCTGTTGTGTTGTGCTTTCAGGATGGGAAGGAATTTGGAATTGGGGAGCTCGTCTGGGGAAAGATCAAAGGATTTTCCTGGTGGCCTGCGATCGTTGTGTCGCACAGAGTCACGGCCAAGCGCCAGGCAGTCTCGGGCATGCGGTGGGTGCAGTGGTTTGGAGACGGGAAGTTCTCAGAGGTAAGCCTGCTGCCCAGCCCAAAACACCCTTCCCTGCACATTTCTGCCCCACTCCTGAGGCTGGCTGTGCGGTGTATGTGCTCCTGCAGCCTCCCAGGCCTCCCCTCCCAGTGTTAAGCATAGCCAGGCCCTGGCAGGTTCTTATAGCTCTGGTGTCTGTAACTAATAACTGGTAGGTTGGTGATAGCATCCAGACATGGGGACATTTCCCTGGCCACTTCACAGGGTTTTGTCTATGCTCCAGAGCTTCCCCTGTCATTCCCTGGATGGAGAGGGATGTCCCCTCAGAGCCCCATCACCCTCACAGAATCAGAATATCCTGAGTTGGAAGGGTCCCACAAGGATCTTCGAGTCATACTCCTTCCCTGCACAGGATAACCCTAAAATCCCACCATATGCCCAAGAATGTCATCCAAACACTCTTGAGTTCTGTCAGGCTCATGCCATGACCACTTCCCTGGAGACCCTGTTCCAGTGCCCAAGCACAAACTTTTTCCTGATATCCAGTGAGGATATCCAACCCCTCCCATGCTGCAGGCAGGAGGAAGTGCTGTGCTGGTGTCATGCCAGCAGTGCCAGCAGAGGGTGCAGCCCACCCGTCCTTGTCACGCTGCTGCTCTTGGCAAAGCTGCCACTGGGCTTCCGTGTGCAGCCACAGTGCTGGAGCTGGCGACTACACAGTGCTGGGGGGATATGGCCAAGCAGGGCATTCCCATATCACAGGTGAGACCTTGGTGCTCTCTCCCAGGTTTCTGCAGACAAACTGGTGGGATTGATGGCCTTCAGGCAGCATTTCAATTCCTCCACGTTCAACAAGCTGGTGTCCTACCGCCGTGCCATTTACCACGCCCTGGAGGTAACCACCAGGGATGGGTGGGTGGGTGAGGAGGTGCCAGCTGTACCAGCTGGGTTGGGGGGGGCAGTGGGATGGGATGCAGTAAAACTTTCACTGCTGAGATTATTTCCAAGTGCAGCTGTCCAGACTCTGCTTATCCTGAGGGTTTAGGGGTAGCTACTGCTGCTCCACGGTCTCACTGCTCCAGAACCGCAGGCCAGGCTCCCTGTGAGGGCTTGGACCTGGCAGCCTTATGGCAGCAGGGCAGTGCCAGGCTGGCCAGAGGTGTCCCAGGTCAGTGCCAGATGCCCTTTGAAGTCAGGACTGGTGCTGAGCACCCGTGAATCCAGTCCCCATCCAAGGGATGCATCCCATGTCAGCATATGGGGCTGCAGACCCACAGGCACCTCTTCTGCCCTTTCTTCCACTTGTCTGGAAGCAGAATCTGGGCAAGTGCTGTGGCTGGGCTGTCCCTGCTTCTGGCTCCGCTGGGGCTGGTGGAGGACAGATGGGCTCATTGCAGGGATGGAGACACCGGAGTGTGGCCAAGGACACACCCAGAGTGGGAATCCATCAGCTGCCACTGCCTGGGGCCACCAAGCCCCCACATGTGTGTGTGTGTGGGGAGAGGGAGCCTGGGCCTGTGGCCCTGTCAGGCTGTGGCTGCTCCCCTGACAAAGACCACCCTGTCACCCTGTCCCCTGCTGCCCATCCTCATCAGGTTGCCCGGAGCCGGTCGGGGAAGACGTTTACAACTGGCCCCAAGGAGTCACTGGAGGAGCAGCTGAAGCCCATGATTGATTGGGCAATCACTGGATTCAAACCCCTGGGGCTCAAGGGACTGCGGCCACCCAAAGGCTCAGGTGAGGTGGTGGCATCAGCTGCCTGAGGGCTGGTGGGGGCTGGCATGGGCAGTGGCCACTGGGGGCTGACCCTGGCTGAACCTGTTCACCCTGTGCTGTGGCCATGTCAGTCCAGTCCCAAGGTGATCTTGGGGCTTCCCACTGGGACCTTTCAGTGGCATTGCAAAAAGCTGGAGCAGAACACCCTCCAAGTCCCATGGAAATTGGACCTGGCAGAGCCTTGTGCCATGTGTGGGGACCTGGGTGTCAAGGAAGGGTCCTGCTGTGGCTAGGCTGAGACCTGGTAGGGCTTGGCAGGAGGTGCCCTGGGACAGTCCTGAGGCTGGAGGCTTGTCCTTAAGGAGGTTCCTTTTCCTTGCAGAGAATGGGATGCTGAAGAATGGGACAGAGGAGGTGGTGATCCTTGAACAGTGTCCCCCCACCAAGAGGCTGAAGACCTACCCCTGCAACAACAGCAAGGAGCAGCGTGCGGAAGAGGACCAGACCCGAGGTAATGAACAGAGAGAGCTGGGGAGTGCCTTGGCCTGGACCATGCACCCTGAGAGCACTGGGAAACCATTCTGGGAAAGGGCTTGGCTCTTGCCAGGGACCATGAGCCTGGTTTCTGAAGGCAAAAGCTTTTCGTGGTCTAGTGGTGCTGACTTGTGCCTTACAAGACACCAGCAAACCCACCTGCAAGACATGGGCTGGGCTCCACTAGTGGCTCAGTTTGGAGCATGACCATGTGCTGCTACACTGAGCTCTAATACCATCAGTGAAAGGATGTGGGTTCTGCACCAAAATCTCTCAGCAAAGCTGGAGTAGTTGTAATGCTTAAGAAATAAGGCACCTGTAAGCAGAGTGCATTTAGAGTTTGTTACATAAGGAATAATATTTTTTTTTTCCATTTTCTTCTTTTCAATTTTATAAAGAGCAAATGGTTTCCGAAGTTACGAACAACAGCGGGAAGCTGGAAGGTAAACACTGTCCCTGTCTCTCCTTGGAAAAGGTGTGAAATGCTGGGAGTGCTCAGCAAGGGTCATGGGTCCCTTTTCAACTGCACCATGTAGGAGTGGGGAGGGTGCTGTGAGTGCTGAGGGGGACAGGGTGCTGTGTGGATCCTCCATGGGGAGCCACAGCTGCATCCGGGTGCTGTGCAATGGCTGGCTCCATTTGGATGCAGTTCTGAGGGCAGGCTTTATCCAGACACTGCTCAAGGGGAGGCTCCAGCCTCTGCAGCCTGTGGTGGGGTGTAAGGGGTTCCTGCCCTGGGTGCTCCCTGCCCTGGGTAAGCACAGCTCTCTGTCCCACAGACAGCTGTTTGTCCTGTGGGAGGAGGAACCCGGCCATCTTCCACCCACTGTTCAAGGGGGGCCTCTGCCAGACCTGCAGGGTAAGTGCTGCTGTGCTGGGGCTGAGTGGGAGCCTGGGATCAGAGGATGGGGCTGGGGTCCAGCCAGTGCTCCTGGGACAGGGGCTGGCTGTGCCAGGTCTTGGCCATTCTGTGTCCCCTATGGGGCTGTCCCTCAGCATGTTCTCAGAAACCAGAAACACCAAAGATGTGCATCTCTGAGCTCTCATCATGTACTGGGAATGGTGCAAATCTGTGTTCTCCACCCTCTGAGCACAGCTCCTGATCCTCTGTCCTTCTCTGCTCCTGGATGTCCTTTTGCTAGGATAGATTCCTGGAGTACTTCTACATGTATGATGAAGATGGGTACCAGTCCTACTGTACCGTCTGCTGTGCAGGCAAGGAGCTGCTGCTCTGCAGCAACACCAGCTGCTGCAGGTGAGCCCCATGTCTCTGCTCCTGGGGCTGAGGGCCTGGCATCATTCCCAGGGAGTTACAGGAAGCAGGGTCCTCCATGAGCCTGGGCAGGGGCTGTGCTTCTCCCGAGTTGGCTGCCATACAGCATATCCCAACACAGCCTACCTGCCCTTACTGAGCCAGGTATCACCTGAATAAGCCCTGTGGAGGTGGGCAGGAGACTTAGCCATGCCTTGGTCACTAGCTTATGTTACCCTAAAAACCAGGGTACTGGTTAATGTCCTGTAAAATGGTGGGAGGCTCTGGTGCATGGCAGGGGAGACTCCAGGGGAAGCTGTGGTGACCCAAAAGGGTTGCTGGGGTTGATAAGCACAAGCTGTTGTGGTTTGGGCAGGTGCTTCTGTGTGGAGTGTCTGGATGTGCTGGTGGGGCGAGGGACGTCGGGCAGAGTGAAAGAACAGGAGCCCTGGAACTGCTACATGTGCCAGCCCCAGCAGAACCATGGTGTGCTGCAGCGCCGGCAGGACTGGAACACTCGCCTGCAGGACTTCTTCACCAGTGACAAGGGACAAGAATATGTAAGGGCTGTGGGCAGGGAGCCCAGTGTGCTGGGATGTGGGGAAGAGGGTCACTGAGGGCAGGGCAAGCAACCTGGACTTCCTCTTCCCTCTGCCTTGGTCTTGTTCATCCACCCTTTCCAAGGGTGCCAGGCTCTTGGTCGCACAGATGCTCTCCTGAAGGTGGAGGTGCTGCATTCAGAGCCTTATGGGACAATGCAGCACTGCCAGGGCTGGGGCTTCATGGCTGTCTCCATTGCAGGCTGCACCCAAAATCTACCCAACAGTTCCTCCAGCCAAGAGGAGACCAATTCGAGTGCTCTCCTTGTTCGATGGGGTGGCAACAGGTGAGGCAGTAGGGAAGCACTGCTGGGCAGCTCTTGGCACTGGCAATTGTGGGTAAATCATTCCCTAGGCTCAAACCTGTCTCTAAAAGCCTGGTGGGGAGGAGGGCTGAAAGCAGGGAAATCCCCATCGGAGGAGGAATGAGGCCAGGGTCTCCCTTTTCTGCTGGACAGGGCTGTGGAGGAGGGGAGGGATGGAGGAAGGGCATGGAAAGGTAAGGGATGGAAGGGAGGACATGTGTGGGCACCTCACAGAGGTGCTCCTGAGTGTGATCTGGGGTGGCTGGTTCCCTGAGAAGCCAGAGCTGTGGGGACACCAGTAACTGGTGAAGTGCCTGAGGGCAGCTTGTTTGGCTCAGTTCACCCAGCTCTGGCATTCTGCTTTCTGGGAGCAAACCTGCCTGCAGGAATAGGTCAAATAAAAGTTTACTCACCCTGAAGTGCTGTTTGACTACACCCACCTAGGAAATCCAGGAGCGGCCACATCGAGCGGTGCTGACGAAGGAGACTTGGAGGCTAAAGAGAGCAGGGCGACCTCAGACCTCTGTCCGTTGGCAGGGTACACGGTGCTGAAGGACTTGGGCATCCAAGTGGAGAAGTACATTGCCTCAGAGATCTGTGAGAGCCCCATTGCTGCCAACACTGTGCGGCCCGAGGGCAACATCACCTACGTGCACGACGTCAGGAACATAACCAAGAGAAATGTGAGCTCTGCTTCTGTGGGAGCCTGAGGGGCATGGCACCATCGGGGCATGGATCTCACCCCACCAGCTCTGGGACAAGCTCATGCCCTGCCCCATCGGGGAGGAGAGACCCGTTTCTGTGGCATTTCCTAATGGTCTGGATTATCTGTTCTCTGTAGATTGAGGAGTGGGGTCCCTTTGACCTGGTGATTGGTGGAAGCCCCTGTGACGACGTCTCCCTTGTCAATCCAACCAGGAAGGCACTGTTTGGTAAGGCTGCTTTGCTTTGCCTCTCTGGGCTGCATAACTTGGGATGTTCCTGGGGCATGGAGCCACCTTACAGCCTGGGGAAGAGGTTCAGCCCCAGGCTGTATAGGTGATGGGCTGTCTCCATAACCATCTTGTGGGGCCCCCCAGCCCCACACCCTGTGCCCCAGCTGGTCCCAACCTGCTGCTTGTCTTTTTCCTTGCAGAAGGAACTGGGAGGCTGTTCTTTGAGTTCTACCACCTGCTCAACTACGCTCGTCCCAAGGCAGGCGAGGAGCGGCCCTTCTTTTGGATGTTTGAGAATGTGGTGGCCATGAGGATCAACGACAAGAGGGACATTTCCCGGTTTCTGGAGGTAGGGATTGCTGACAGCTGTGGGAAAGGCGTTGGAGCAGGTGACATTTGCTGGGCTGTGCAGGGTGTGCCGGGTGTGAGGGTCTGGCTATGGTTTCCTGTGGCCCTGATGCTGGAAAACCCCCTGCCCCGGTGCACATGCCAAGGAATCAAGTTTAGTCTTGGCTCTGGATCCTCCCCTCTGGCTTTCATCAGGTGAAACCCAAGCACTAGTCCTCTGGGGGAGGGGTTTTGCCAGCCTTGCAGAAAGCATCTGTTCCCAGCAATGCCTGTTATTTCTAGGGAGAGGGTGGGGTCAGGGCCTGGGAAGAAGTTTTAACTCTGTGGTAGCCAGGATGGGTTGTGGGTCAGCAGGGACCACTGGTGTAAAATCACCATTGAAGGCTGACAGTCCTGATCCTGATCCATGAGAATCAGCACTGAGCACCCTGTGATGGTCAACAGCTGCTGGCCATGGCCATGACCCGGGAGCTCATGTGGCCACGCAGGCCGTTCTGTGGTGTGAAACAGGGTTTGTGGGAGCTACATAATTTTGAGGATTTGCTGAAGACTTTTAAATCCCTGCAGTGAAGTGGGAAGGATTGTCCATGAAACAGAATCAAGTCAATATTTCCTTTAACTTTTATTTTCCCTCTTTTTGGCCCCCAGTGTAATCCAGTTATGATTGATGCGATCAAGATATCAGCTGCCCACCGAGCTCGTTACTTCTGGGGCAACCTCCCTGGGATGGACAGGTAATCAATCAGTCTGCTGTCCTCTTGGATCTCTCACAGTAGTTTTGATTTGTTTTGTAGTGCCCGTTTGTGTGGGTTTTTTTGTCTCCCTGGCTCTAAGCCCAGCTCCTGGGAGCGAGGAGCCACAGCTCCTGCATGGGGCAGCTTCCCTGCAGTGATGTGCTCATGATAATTAATGCACTTACTAATAAGCAGTGATGAGACTGCGGGGGAGAAGTGTAGCAGCATCCCCTGCCCTGGTCCTGAAGGTTTTGGAGGGAGGAGTGATGGGGCTTGCTCAGGATGCTGTGTGGTGGGTCTGGCTGGGGGTGCACACATGGACTGGCTTTGGGGTAAGGCCCAGGCTGATGTGGGGTGCTGTATGGCAGCCCTGTGCCCTGGTCAGTGCCATGGTTGTGGGTTTATGGAAGGGAACTGAGTGGCTGCTGTGGTGGGTAGTGTGGGGGAGCTCACATTAGAGCCAGCAGCTGCTGTGGCAAAGCATGAGTGCACCCTGAATTCATGGCAAAACACAACAGAAGTAGACAAATCCAATTACAAGCAGTCCTGCACACCAAGTAACCTGAAAGTTTTGCACCGTGGATGCTTCTGGCCAGTAAACACAAGACTGGGGTTAAATAGTTTTGCTCGCTTATATTTAAATTGCCAGTATTTGTTGGAGTTAACACTGAGCTAAAGGCATTTGAAAGTAAAATAACAATTCCAAGCCTTTGTCATGTGAAATGGCTCTTGGACTTTCATCTGATTGTAAGGGAAGTGCCCAGCCCATGACTCAGTGCTACCCAGACCTACTCAGTCCATGGAGTAGCCCTGAGGCAATGCTTGCAGAGGTGTTGCTGAGCAGAGGGAGGAGGGATGTCCAAGCACACGAGCCTTGCCAGGAAATCCTACCAGGTGGAGGGCACTGGGGATGGTGGGAAGCCATGGCCTAGCCCCATCCAGAATGCTCAGGTCACGTGGGGCTCCAATTGTGCTGGAATGCTGAATCCCCTCCCCACAGGAGACTCCTGATGCTCATTGTCTTTGGGTGGCCTGGGAGCTGTGCTGCTCAGGGAAAGGGATTCCTGCTCCTGCTCTGCCTCACCCACCCTCTCCTCCCTCTGCTCCGCAGGATCTTTGGCTTCCCCCTCCCCTACACAGATGTCTCCAACATGAGCCGTGGGACTCGCAAGAAGCTGCTGGGGCGGGGATCGTGGAACGTCCCTGTCATCCGGCACCTCTTCTCCCCACTCAAGGATTACTTTGCCTGTGAATAGTCCCTCATCTCTCTGGTAAAGATGCACAGCACCGCTGCTGTGGCGGGGGGGGGGAGGGCATTGCCACCCGAGGGCCANGGGGGATGGGCAGGGCCACCAGAGTGCCAGGGCCCCGTCCCTCCCCGGCCATGTGCCGCGGAACGGCAGCCTGGCCCCGCCGGGAGAGCCCAGGAATGTCTGTAACCAAAGAACCTGGCAGGGTAACTTCTTTAAAGGGACTAGCAGTGATACGTAGGAAATGATGGACGAAGCTTTAATTACCCAGCACACGAAGCTCTATGCATCACTGATGAGGTGGGGAGTCTCATCCTCCGGAGCATTAACTGTTCTGGTTTAGCCTGGAGCTGGGAAGTCACCACTTGCTGAGCAGCCAGTGTGCAGGGCAGCTGCCGGGGAGCTGCAGGCAAACCTGAACTACAGTGAATCGGTGCTTTTCCTAAACAAACAAAACCTCTTAAAGTAACTGCCAAAAACCCCCAAACCATAGCAGTGAGTGTAAGAGACCCTGCTTAGGTTACACACTGAACACAGGATCATACAGAAACCAAATCTTTTTTTGTTTTTATTTTTTTAAAAATTTTAATTTTGTTGTTTTAATGTCTATTGCTGCTTTAAGGCATTACATAAGAATGTGGAGATTCCTAGACCTGAATGTAGCTGAAACTGAACTGTGAGGTGATAGAATTACTTTTCTAGATAGAACTAAAGGAATATTGTTTTATACGTTTGGTTGTAGTTTACAAATATTCACTACTTCCTTTTTAAAGCATCTAAAACCTTTCCTTGCATTTTAAAATCCTGCTGAATGGTTTAAAAGCTTACACAGTAACTGGAGCAGGGAGGATTTGGGCTCCAGGGTCTGTAAAGGAAAATGTTCTTGGAGCATCCATTTCCCAAATGAATGTGGTATGTCAGCAGGAAGGACAGTGTAATGGTCAATGGCACCCTCAAATCTCAGCATCCCTAATGTCATGTAGGATGTCATAAACCCAAGCAGTGGTGGCAGGGCATTCCTTCCAGGGAAAATCTCACCCAACCCTTCTGGAGTGCAGGAACCAGGAATGCATCACTGCTCTTGCCTGTGCCCACCTCATGCAGTGCACAGGGAATGGGACAGTGAGGCAGGAAAGCACTGCCACTGCTGGGGGGTCTTGGGGGTCTGCAGGCAGGGGCTATACCTCTCTTCTCCTGTGCATCCCTGTGCACAGAGGTGGGATTGTTTGCCCAGCCTCAGCTTGGCAGTGCCCTGGGGGCTCCTGGGGCTGTACCCCCAAACCGGGAGCTCCTGTGGCCACCACTGTGCTCACTTTTGTTTGCCTTCCTCTACTCCCCAGCTTTGCCAGAGTGATTATCATGCTGTCCATGAAGTTGTGGGCACGCTGAGCCTGTGGCCACCGTGAAGGTGCAGGTGCCTGTGTCCATTTCCACCAAGTTTTCTGTAGCCACTGGGCTACTCTTCCAGCAGGCATCTCTGGGGATTCTGAATTCCAATGCACATTTCAATGCACTGAAACAACTCCCCCCTTGGTCCCTCTGTCCTCCCCTACCTCTGCTGTTCACCTGTCACCTGGCTCTGGAAGAGCCCTTGGACACCTTTTCAAAATTATTCAGGTTCAAACCGTGGGCCACCCCTCCACCCCCTCAATGCCAGACTACCTTGCTCTCTTGCAGGGTGCTGTACAGCATCACTGGGAAGACCTTTTCCCCGCTCCTTCTACCTCTCTGGCATCCCTGTCCTTGTGGTGGAGGACAGCAGCCTCCCATTTTCCGCTCTTGCATGCAGTTTTCCATCCCAGCTCTGAGGACTATCTTCTCTTGGTCTCCAATCCAAGGCTATGCTTGGGAATGGAAAGCAAGGGAAGCCCAGATAGTTTAAAGGCTTTTTTTTCCTGCTTTAACCTCGAGGTTACTTGTTAGAGAGAACTCCTTGGGGGTTCATTCTCGGTGACTTGTTCAAACAGCACGCCTTAGTTAAGAAAACTCTGAGGAAAGCCAGGCAGGCTGATCCATGTCACTGCTGGCATGTCCAGTGCTTGACAAGTGCTTGGGGACATGTAGCACCCTCTTGTCACCAGCCTCTGGACTGGGAAAATGGCAGAGTGGGTTCTGTGCATGCTGGAGGTGTTTGGGAAGCCTTGGCATTGCCAGCGCTGCACCAGCTGCTTTTGGACTCCTCGCCAACCTGTGATCCTTATGTCCAGCTGGACCTCAGCCATAACACTAATTCCTCATCCTAGGTCCTTGCAGTCTCTGTTTGGAGCCCAGCGTGGGTCCTGAGGGCGAACAACCATCCAGTGCAGGGGCTCAGGGTGACAGCCATCCTCTGGTCTGATGGGCTTGATTTTTCCAGACTGGGCGAACATGGTGCCCTCTCCACTCCTTGGCATCCCTGATCTTACATACTCCAAATCTCACATCCTTTCCTATCTGATCAAAAGGAAAACAAATACAGACGAGGGAAAAAAAGGACTTGGGGAAAGTAAACAAAGATAAAAGAGGAATGAGAATTGTCTTGGCATTAAGCTCACTTGATGAGAATTGTAGTAGACAAGTCTTCCTTGAAATGTTTTTGCCTGTAAGAGCTGCCTTTTATTTTGAGTTTATGAAATGTTGTTAAGGGAGGGGGATCTCAGAAATTCCTTTTTAATACTTTTTAAAGGTTTTTAACTCTCCCTGGTGCTATTTTTTTAGGTTAAGGATTTTTAATTTTGAACATGTTGCGGGTTTTTGTACAACCTTTTAAAAATAAAAGAAGTGCTTCATTTTTAAACCATTTTCACGTTTTTTGTATCTGGAGTCTGGAAACTCACAAGTCTGCCTTGTCCACATGATTTCACTGGTTTCCATGTGGGAAAAAAAATGCTGAGTTTACCATTTATCATGTCTGCTTAAAAATGAGTATTTCTGTATGGCTGGACAGTCTTATTGGGTAAATAAAGGACCTTCACAGTGGGAGGGGGGGCACAGCCAGGGAGCCAAGCTGGCCCTCTCCTGCTGCCCCTGAGGTTACACCAGTGACACCAAGGTGCCAGGTGCTGGTGTGCCAGGAGATTTGGAGCGGTGCCGGGCTGTGCCGCTGGGTTTGGGGCCGGGTTGTGCCAGGGGTCGGGGCCAGGCTGTGTCGGGGATCGTGGCTCGGCTGGGCTGTGCCGGTGGTTCAGGGCCCAGCTGTGCTGGGGGTTCAAGGCTCGGCTGTGCCGGGGCGGTGCCGGGCTATGGCGGGGCTCAGGGCCGGGTATCGGTGCCGGGCTATGGCGGGGCTCAGGGCCGGGTATCGGTGCCGGGCTATGGCGGGGCTCAGTGCCGGGTATCGGGTGCCGGGCTATGGCGGGGCTCAGTGCCGGGTATCGGTGCCGGGCTACGGCGGGGCTCAGTGCCGGGTATCGGTGCCGGGCTATGGCGGGGCTCAGTG
>VXBB01010749.1:51918-97972 GCA_013399915.1 Illadopsis cleaveri
CGGGGCTGGGCGGGGACCGGCCGCTCGGTATTGATCCCCGGGGAGATACCGTGGCCGGGCAGGAAGCGCTTCGGCCGTTCCCGGTGGCGCGGGGGAGAGGGATGAGAAACTTGCCGCAGCCGTGATTCCTTTCAGCGGTTCTCACGTGAGCGCCTCGGTAGTAATTTTTCGTCAGAAATCCCGAAGCCGAGCTCTTTGCAGTTGTGGTGCGGGAGGGTCCTCCCAGCTGTTGGCAGCCCGCAGTTGCGTGGCGATTCACTCGCTGGTGGGTCGGGAAGGCTCAAAAGGAAGCGGCTGCACCGCAGCCCGGCGTCTGTGGCCCTCACACCTCTGGTTCTCTCTTTCAGAAAATGGCAGTGAATGTGTATTCTACTTCAGTGACCAGCGATAACTTGAGCCGACATGACATGCTGGCGTGGATCAATGAGTCTCTGCAGCTGACGCTGACCAAGATTGAACAGCTGTGCTCAGGTAAGGGGGTTCACCCCGAGGGCAGTTCCACATGGGATGTGTACACTGGTTTTGTAGAGGTGCAGCTGCACCCTCTGTGCTGCCCTGCCATAGCTCTGCTCCTGGCTTAATTCCTGGTGTGAACAGATTCATGGTCACTGTTATGAGCCAGTTATGGTCAGAGTGTTATTGAAGTGGTTGTTAATAATGTCAGTGTAATGAAAAGGCACGTTCTTGTGACTCAGTACAGCATGGATGCTACAAGAAATGAGTGTTAATGTGAAAAAAAGACTGAGGAAGAGGGTGTTTTCCCATGAGGAATTAAGTGTTTAGTCTGCATGGACAGAGTAAGTCTTACAAGTGTAACTAGCAAAAACAGTTGTGATTTGTTCTGGAAGAGTACTGGAGTGTGAGGAAGGCAAAGCAGTGACTTGTGGGGTCATCTGGAGGACTTTGCAACTCCTCTTGGTCCTGGAGCATGTCTGTGTCAGCCCAGCTCACCTGAGCTTGAACCGACTTCAGCACAGCTGAATCTCATGTACAGTCGTAGGCAGAAAAGGGGAAGTGTCTGTGGTATAGAAATGGAGTCAAGTGTCATCGCAGGGAGGAGTGTGTGGGAGGAGGAGACTTGTAAGAACGAATAAAAGATAATAGTCTGTGGAATAAGAGCTGAAAAAAACCCAAGGCTAAGAATGCAGCCTGGGTACAAGATAATTTGGATAATTACAACAGGCACTCCATGAAAAGTGGAAGTGTGGCTCGTACAGTGACTTTAAGATGTGTTGCTCATGGAAGGAGAGATGTGGAAATTGGAGGTGGAATAAAAGGAGGAATTAATTAAAAGTGAGTTTTTGGACTGTCAATACAGTCTGCGTCTGAGTACATGAAAGAAACAATCCCAAAGATTACAGAGGAGCAAGGGACTCAAAACAGGCATTTGACAGGTATTTGTAGTGGCTTTTCTCTAGTGAGATGATGGACAAGAACTGTAAGGGTGAGGGAACTGAAGATCTACAGCCACATGAGGAAGAGAAGTGATAAGCACTGTCTGCTTTCAGATAGGCAGGTTAAACCCTGTTGTGTGTAGGGTTGATTTGCATGGGATTGGTGTGAGTATTGAGTGCTGTGAGAGCTCTGTGTTGAAGTGAGGATAATTAGTACTGCCTCTGCAGAATTCCAGCTCACATGGTTTTGGGAAAAGGCTGAGAGCTGTTGATGTGGTATGTCCTGGGTAATGTCCCTTTTCTGCGTCTGCAATAATGCCTTGTGCATTGGCAGGGATGAAGTGGCTTTTGCTGTCATAGTCCTGTGGAAGCTGGAGTTCCCAAGCTTGTTTTGCTGTCTTTGGCAAGGGGAGCAGTGACAGCAGCAGTTTGAGGTTGCATAAATGCACAAAAACTGCCCTTTGACTTACGCTGTGATCACTCTGTTTTTATCACACTTATCGCTGCAACTGCCAATGGTGAGCAAACCCCTGGTGTCTGGCAAGTCCTCTGTGTTTGGATTGGGATTGGAGTTGTGCAGCAAGTGAACTGAGACACAGTGGAGAGCAAACAGCAAGAGCTGGTTTGTTGATTTTATTTTTAATTTGCACCAGTGGATGACATCAGTCTTCTGGTAGCAGGTGAAAGTGGGAGTGCCTGCAAAGTATCTTGATAAGAGAGTGAACATTTATAGGATGTGGTAGAGATGAACAGAGTAGTTGAGGGCAGTGCTCTTCTATATTCCTTCTTGGCCTTCAGATAGCTCCCAAAAGCTTATTGTGTTGGATAGTTTAGGTTAGGGTTCTCATTACTCCTTAATTCATTCATGTTGGTGTGGGAATAATGCTCTGAATGTTTTGCTTGTGCTTTTAATGGTTGTGTATCATCACTGCAGAGTGAGGATCTGGTTTAAAACCACTTTTTTTTTACCATGTATGTATATTCTACAGATATGGAGATGGTTATCTACTCTTTGTGGCTGAACTGAATCTCTTTTCCTCTTACTACAGCAAGTGCTGAATTGGAGGATATGAAGAATTTAAGTTAATAGGAAGAAACACTTATCTTATTTTAGTTCTTTGATTAAGGCCTGCTTTAAATATAATTCAGCTTAATTAGCCTCTTATCTTGGAGAGCACCTTGAATTGTGTATAGGTTCTGTTCGTAGGAGGTAAATGTATTATGATTTCAATAATGGTTAAATACAATTTTTAAAATAATGCTTTTTCTGATTTAGTTCTATTAGTATTGTTAAGAGAAGATTACATGCCTATTAGACACATGTAACATATCACGTCTGTACTGATAGCCATGAAGAAAGTCAAGTTATTCATTAGATTTTTTTCCCCCTTGGAATTATGGAGACAGGTTTCTTCTTATTCATAAGAGTTCAAGTCATGAGCCCAAAAGTTTGGTTCTCCAGCTCCTTTAAGCTTATTTATGGCCATGCTGCACCAAAAAGGAGACTGAAGGTTCCTGTTTTCTTGCCTTTGTTGCCTTTAAAGGGCTTGTGTGACTGAGGAGTGAGTCAGGTCAGTTTGCTGACCTGACTGGAAAGAAACTCACAAAGGTTAGTGAGCTGAGCTGACTTAATTCATCCCAGGATTTGTGTTCTTTTGCTTTTGGCAGGTGCTGCATACTGTCAGTTCATGGACATGCTCTTCCCAGGTTCTGTAGCACTCAAGAAAGTGAAGTTTCAAGCAAAATTGGAACATGAGTACATTCAAAACTTCAAGGTTCTACAAGCAGGTTTTAAACGAATGGGTGTTGACAAAGTAAGCTGGGCTCTACTGACTCACTGCTTTTAATACTGATGTAGATGGGATGAACTTTCAGATTCAAACGGAATAAATCGGGGAGCAGAGTTTGATTTTGATTTGTAAATCTCAAAACTTTTTGTTTTGGTTTGCCTTGGGGTCCTCACATCAGTTAGGACACATTTTGCTTTACTCCAGCCAAGGTCAGATTTCCAGGTCTTAATGATGAGATGTATGTTACCCTTTTAATTCTGTGCAACTTCTGTGGCACAAAATAATACTGAAATTTCTATGAGATAAGGTTTGCTTGAGCTCCCTCTTTGGACCATCTTTGTAGGAGGTGTGTTCCCATAACCTACTGCCATGAGAGTCCTAAGGTTTCCAAATTCCTCTTTAAAAGTATATAGAATTACATAATTGTTAAGGTTGGAAAATCTTTCTGAGACCATCAAATCCAACTGTTCCCCCAGCATTGCCAAGCCCACCACTAAACCATGTCCACAAGTGCCACATCTGCATGGCATTTAAATCCATCCAGATAGTAAAATACATGATTTTTAGCTAGTGAAAGTGAAATTGTGAAAAAACTTGTTCAGATGGAATGACAGTTCTGCTGATGGAAGGGGGATTTATTCAGGTAATAGTTACAGACAGCGTTTGGTAGCATGCAGAACATCCAGGGTTGAAGCTTTTTCCTTCTTTTAAGAAGATGTCTCATTCTGTGGCTGGCAGCTCCAACACAGAGTCAGTCTCTGCTTGGGGACAGTGGCTTGTGCAGTCTGTCCACACAACCCATCTGGACAACCAGCCTGGCTTCCAAATGCCTTATGAAAAAAAATAAATTCCTACAAACAAAACTTCACTAGTTACTGCATCTTTTTAATAGTCTTTAGTTATACACCTCATCCCAGAGAAGCTGGAGTCTGCTGAACAGTGTTGTTTAGCTCTTGTAGCAGTTCTGGAGTTGGTCATCAGTTCAGATTCATCAGAGCCAGGTTCATATGGACAGGAAGAAGTTTTGTCTGTAAACTTGGTCTAGCAGAAACTTTGCTGCAGAATTATTTAAAATTATTTGGACCCTCAAAGGCAATGCACAATCGGTTTTTCATTCCAGTATTTACAAAAATTCTGTTATTTGACATAATTGTGGTCAAGGGGGATTTTCCCTAGACTGGACAAGAATTAAATTTGCATATCTTTTGAGCGCATTAACTTTAAAACTTTATATGAAAACACAGAGAGGTTCTTTACCCTTAATATGAGTCTGACTGCCTTTTTTTTTTTCTTTTTTCCTCTCTTCAGATAATTCCTGTGGACAAACTAGTGAAAGGAAAGTTTCAGGACAACTTTGAATTTGTTCAGTGGTTCAAAAAATTTTTTGATGCAAACTATGACGGGAAGGAGTATGATCCTGTTGCTGCTCGACAAGGCCAAGACACAATAGCACCAAACCTTGTTGCTCCAGTTGTGAACAAAACCAGGAAATCTCTGGGTACCGGCAGTGCAGGTAGAGAAAATAGTTAAAAGATGATCTAGATCATGAAAAACTCTGGGGAAATGAAGACTGGGTTGCTATTTAAAATCATTGTATGGGATTCTAGTATTTTGCATCTTGTTTCAGAGATGCCAGGCTCAAAGAGTGAGGCTGCTGTAGTACCCAGGTGTCTGGAGGCTACAGAAAGAACAGTCTTCTATAAAAGAGAAAATGGCAAGGTTTGATGCCAAGTGTGCCAAAAAGAAAGGACATGTTACATGGAGTTAAGGAAGGAACTTATCTTCAAACTCTTTGGTGCATAAGCATGTTTGGAGGGGGGATAGGAGGGAGAATTTTTATTAATTGGTGAATTGATCTTGCAGCCCCACAGAGGCCCATTGTTGCACAGAGGACCCCAGCAGGTCCCAAAGCTGGGCCCGGGATGGGCAAAAAGGGTGGAGGAGACGATGAATCGGCGGGATTGATCGAGCAGGTGTGTACAGGACAGCCCTGTGACTGACCTCTGCTTGATAGAGTTATGTGCAGGTTTGTTTTTCCAGTACCACAGAATGTCTGGGTCTGGCAGATGGAAGAAGACTTTCTGAATCAGCTCATTTAAAATCACTTAATTGGAACCCTTTGTTATAATGGTCTTGCTCTCCTGATGGAAGCAAAGCCCTTCCTGTAGCACACGAGTGCCCAGACATTTCACCCCAGTGTGGGCTGTGTCACACATAGCAGGGTTTGTAAGTATTCCCACAGCTGTGTTGCAGCTCTCCCAGCATTCCAACGGAGCTATGAGCAGCTGCTCCTTCACTGAAATCCGGAGTGCAGCACAACTGAACCTGCTGTCAGCAGGAGAGTTGTTGTGAAAGAATGTGTGAGCAGAGAGAACTGCAGGCAGTCAGTATTTTACCAATTTTGTGGAATCAGCCTTTAGTCTTTCCCAGTGGATTTGTGTGTGTTGGACTGGATGTTTGTTGTGGCAGTGATACTAAAATTTGAGAAATGGCCCTTTTCCTCCTCTCACAGTCCCCCCTCCCCCCATATCTTGGTTACTGCTGAAGTTCTTTGCATATCAACACCCTTCTGAGAACTTTTGGGACGCCCCTTTTGCATAGATCCTACTGAATTCTGTCTCAGGTGGGTATAATTATTATTGATGCCCCTTGTCAGATCAACGTATTGAAACTTACTGTTGAAGATCTGGAGAAGGAGAGAGACTTCTATTTTGGCAAATTGAGGAACATTGAATTGATCTGCCAGGAGAATGAAGGGGAGAATGATCCAGTGTTGCAGAGGATTGTGGAAATTCTTTATGCCACAGATGTAAGTAATCTGTTATAGACTGGGTTGCACAGTTCTTCCTGCCCTTGTAATTGGAAGCTGGTTTGCTTTCCAGGGCTCCCTCTAGTTCTACCTTGTTTTTTTCCCTGTGAGGTTTATGGCTTAGCTTTTTCCTGTAATAAAGGATCAGATAACTTAATTATAGTCAGACAACAAACAAGGTAGACCTTTCATGAGTAGTATATAACAAATAGATCAAAGATGAGGAAAATACTTCTGGTAATACATCTTGACATTATAAAGAGTGACTTAAGGGTGTCTTACCTGAAGTAAGAGGGAAAATAAAAGTACCTACACAGTAGCCAGGAGCTGGTTTGACATCAGATTTTTATTAAAGCTTTTGTTTTCTTCCCCTTCAGGAAGGCTTTGTGATACCTGACGAAGGAGCACCGCAGGAGGAACAAGAAGAGTATTAACAGACCACATACTGTACCAGCAGAGCAGCAACATCAGAATTCTTTGCCCCAGATCATGTGCTTAACTGTAAAATACTCCACTTTATTCTTAGAGGACTCACTGGTTTCTTTTCATAAGCAAAAAGTACCTCTTCTTAAAGTGCACTTTGCGAAAGTTTCACTTTTACAGTGGGTTTGAGTTAGGAGCTCTTTCTCACGCTGTAGCAGAGCAGTATTCACATCGAGGTGGTATATTTAGGGAGCAAGAGGCTGAATATTTGGAACTCGTTGCAGAATGGTTTGCTGGTAAAACACTGGTTTGTGGGAAGACTCTTTTTGTATCTAAGGCGGTGTGCAGTAGAGAAATTAAAAGACTGACTCACAGAAAGATTGAGTTAATGTGAAATTGCAGAACAGAAATTATAATAAATGCCTTAAGAGTATTTAAAATATGCTTCCATATGCCAAATTGAAGTAATGTGATGGGAGATTTTATGTGCTTCATATTGGGGTAGACGTTTGTTTAACTCCATTCACTGCTGTCCGAGAGGCCTTGCGTGGCAGTCTCACTGTGTCAGCAAGTGCTCAAAAGGGGCAATTAAAACAAAACTCCATTCCTATGTAAAGCTGCTTACTAAGTGATTAGTTCTCGATGAAATGGGCCTTAAAGTTGCCTGTCACAAGATTAGAGGGAGTATGAACAGCTGAGACACATAAATTACCTTGAAGAGTGCTGAAGCCTTTTTCTGTGGCATTGTGGCTTTGCCAAAACGTACTGTGTTTTCTGTAAGAAAAGCAAAACAAAGCAGAGGGCACACAGTCTTACTGCCTGAAATGTCCTTCAGAAGTGATTTTTCTTCCTGGCTCTTGTTTTTATTTGTTCTGTTTATTTTCATTTCTGTTGGAATCCCTTCTGTTCTCTCAGTTTTCCCTTTCCCATCAGAAGGAATGCTGAACATGCCCAATAGTTGTAACAGGACTTGCACTGTGCAACTGGCTTTGAATGAAAGTGAATTGAGCACATGAGGATGATACTTTTCTGTCTGCTTTCTTTTTTTTTTTCCCCTTTGAACCAGGGCATATTAGTAATAACACTTGCCAGTTCAGTAGTCTTCTGGGGTAAAAACTAAAAGATGCTGGCTAACAGAGCTAATGTTATTGCAGAAAATACAGTACTGAGACTAACTTAAATATTAATATTTAAAATACTTTCCTTAACTGTTCTTTTTTTGCTATCATGCCCCTCATTACTGTTGTGTTTGGCAAGATCCTGCAAGACTTCTGACCCCCCTTCACTACTGAGATTGATCAGTCCTGTTGTGCTTGTATTCATTTGTTTCTGGTGGTAGCTTGTCCTAAAATGTGTGTAGGAGAGCATTTTATGGTAATTGTGTAGTGCATGAATCTTTGTGAAGTTCAGAGAAAAACCCAAATTCAGTGAATGCCAAAAATGCAAGTATCTAGCCATTGTTTAAAATTGCAGTGGTGCTATTTCTCTTGTGGCCTTTTAGACTTTTGTTGCCCTAAAACTCCATTTTACTGAGAAACCATATTTGACTTGGATTTTTCTTGACAGGGTTTTTCTATTTTAAGCAGTTTCTAAATAAAGTTCTGTATTTCAAGAGTGCCATGTCTGCTGGAGTCTCTCATGCTTTCAGATACAATTAGGCAGAGCTGAAGCCCATGGTAGTTTCATGGTGAATCTTGCAGGACCTGGAATTTCAGCTTCCATTCCCCAGCCCCAGGCATTGCTAACCTCAGTAGCAGTAGTCTTGGAACTTTGTTTGGAGTATGCTGGCATAAATGTTTGTTTTATTTTTTGGGTTTTCTTTCTGTATTTTCCCTCTCACAAGTCGATGGGATGTGAGTGTGGTGTTGACTTCCTCCTCCTCCTCTTGGTGTGGGAATAGGGATGTGTTACAGGAATGTTGTCACGTGACTTTACGTGTGTTTAACGTGTTTTGAAACTGCTAAAACACTGGTTATGAGTTACAGACAGACGAGATGTTAATTGTTTCTGTCACCAGGCTCTGTGAGCAGACTGACTGTAAGCTGAGTTGATTTGTTTGACTTGAATTGTGTTTCTTAGATGAGCTTAAATGTTCCTGTCACAGCTGTGTGCACAGACCAGCATCTGCAGAGAAGTGCTCATGGGATATATGTGACCTTGGAATGGGAAGTGATCCCTGCAGGGCTGCTCCTGTGCTGGGGAGCACCTTCCCTTCCCCTGAGGGCTCTGTGGGTGCTTTTACTGTGGAGAACAGGCACTGCTGGCACTGCCTGCTGGTGTGGCACAGCTGGGGCTGGACTGCAGAAGCGTGGATGTAGACCGGGGGTTTGATGCACATAAAATCTTCTTTCCCATTACTTCCTTGCTTTGAAGTCGGAAGCATATTTTTTTTTTCGACTCTAAATACTCCATTATTCCAGCAACTCAAAGCAAAAGGTGGCAGCAGGAAGTGGCTGAAGGTGAAGATGGCTTTTGAGAGGTCAGAAGTTGTGCACTGGGACCTGGTTGCTTCAAGTCTCTTTCCAAGAGGATTGCATGTGTGGAACTGGGAAGCAACAGGTCATCAGATGGGTTGATTTTGGTCAAAGCAAGTAAATGGCCTTTTCTGCTGAGAGAAGGCTGAGTCAGAATTGCTGCTGGTGTGCCTTGGGAGGCCGATGGATGTGTGGACGTACTGGACGTGCATTATAAAGCTGAATTGCAGTGGCAATCTTGTCAACCACACACTGCTCAGATTTCCAACTGTTTACATCTCTCCTTTGCTACCAAGATGAGTCACAAATAGAATGGGGACAAACTCATGTAGCCAACTTATGGCTCCATTATAACATCTTGGCATAATCTGGTTTTTAATGTCCTTTTTGGGAAGCAAATTACAATAGGCTCAACTCAAACCCATAGACTTAACATAGCTTCTCTGTTACCCTGGTACAGTATATGCTGTTAAATGCTCACCTGCTGGAATGATTGATTGCATCCAACCTTTCCTAGTATCTTAGTTCTACCAGTTCTTTGAGAAACAAACAGAATGGAAGAAGCAAAAGCTCATGTCTCCTTTCTGTACCAACATGTCTTACTTGCAGGTGGACTCGTGGATGTTTTTTTTAACTTTTATTATTCGTTTTTTTAAAAATTCCTGGTTTGCAATGACAATTCTTACTGTAACTGGTAAAAAGCCTTCAAATAAAGGCCAGAAACTTTCTTGTTGTCATATCATATCACGGTTTAATGTGGCTGCTTGAGCACTCAGTCATCTCGTAGGCTGTCTGGTGGAATGTCCTTTCACAGGAACAGGCTCAGGGGTGGGAGCTGAGGGCATCTTGTCAAGGATGAGGCTGGAATCTGCTGCTCACAAGGGAAAGGTATTTTTTGCAAGATGGAGTCTAAAATCAAAGGGCTGTACCATAGATTTCAGGCCAGTCTGGTGGTACACACACCTTGTGCCTCTAATCCTGTGCTACTACAAGAAAAAGGGGATAATAACGAGGGCTGTTACTGCAGGTTACTGGCAGAGGAGAGGGAATTTGTGTCAGGACAGCTGAGGAATTACTGATCTTCTAACGTGAAGAAAGTGAGGTGAGATGGAGCCATTGCTGATTCATAATAACCACTTCTGGTTAAATGCAATGGGAAATGGCAGCGGGTGCAGGGAGTGCAGCACTGCTCTGGTGATGCTCTGAATGCAGGGAGCAAATCCAAAGCATAGTCTGCAGGAAGGAGACCTGAACGACCTTGAAAGTGAGATCACTTGGGGTGAGATGTGGCTGGGCCTGTAGGTTCCCCACAGCAATTCCATTTGGAGAATTAATGGGCCTGGAGTCAGTGGAAGGAGGGATGTTAAACGTGTGAGCAGAGAACGTGGTGGGTGTGTATGGGAATAGAAATTGGAGAAGGTTGCAGTGATAATGGAGGAGGATAAATGCATAAGAAGGAAATCATGCTGTGGAGTTGTACAGGGAAAACTGCAAAGGTGCCTGGTGTGGGAAAACAGACCTAGGGAAAGGAAGGAAGAGTGCACTGTTCTGTGGCTGGAGAGGAAGGATGGGTGCTCAAGCACTGGGCAGCACAGAGTGGTCCTGCTGTGCTGCAGGAAGGGAGCTGGGTTTGATACAGGCAAAGTCCAGCCGAAGAAAGGCAAAACAAATGGGGTTTCTCTTTTGAGTAACACCTGCTAAGTTGAAGAATCAGGCTCTCTGAAAGAAAGTGGTCTTTTTGAGGCTGTGCAGATGTAAACTGTCAATAAAACAGTCTTTATCGTCCACTGAATATTTTCCTTTTTAATAGAAAAGGAACAAAGTTAAACTAAACCAAAACTTCTAAGACCAAAAAGGAAGTTTTCAGAAGGCAACCCCAGCTTTGAGGAGGCGAAGGCCACTCTCTGTAAAAATGATTCTTCTCTTTTTCCACACAGCTGGCTGACTTTGTGAACTGTGGCCTTTAAATAACATATGTTTAACTTTGATATAAATTATTATAGGTATAAATATTTATTTAAACAATATGTAAATATTGAAACAGTATGACAACATACAATAATATTAAATATTATATGTAGCTGTGTTATATACATNATAATATTTAATATTATTGTATGTAGCTATGTTATATACATTTATATTATCTATATATAAATATATACATCCATTTATATATAAAAAATTCTTTTGTCTGACCTGTCAGAGCTGTAGGACACAGGAACTGGTGTAATTTTTGTTTTCAAGTCCAACAGATGTTTTGTGGACATTTTCCTCTTGAAAATATTTCATAAAATGGTTGCCTGTCAATCTCCTCTGACTCTGATTTTGTCCCCAGGGTATGCATAAGGATGAATGGACATTCAGGAGGCATTAAATTTCAGAGGACAGCATGGATATAAATCTTAACATGTCCAAAGCTCTGCAGGTTGAGTGATGAGCAGATGAGATTAAAATGAGGAATGGTGGAGGTGGGTCCGTTTCCAAGACCTGAATATAAACCTGTGTTTAATCTTGGCTTTTTTCTCAAGGAAAGGCTTTCTGGGAGAGTGGAGGGGGAAATGGCAGGAGAGGCTTGTGACAGTGGCTGTCAGGATGAGGGGAAGCCCCACAGCAGAGGTGAGAGGTGGGGCAGCCACCCTGGAGCCTCTCCCTGTGAGCGGCGGATGCACAGGAAGGTGGGAACAGATGGAATGTGCTGCTGCAAGGGTGAGTGGCACCACAGCAAGTGGCAACCATCTCCCTCTGACACAGTTCTGCAATGTGGGACACAAAGGACTGGTGGTGTCTGCCCTCCCTCTGTTTCAGGTAAGGCTGATCTGGTTTCAGGTAAAGCATCTTCACGCTGGCAGGAGCTGTGAGGGGTTACCTGGGGTGGTAGAGCTTTGTCTGACGCCTTTCCTCAGAGAGAGTGACCTTGTAAAAATCACTGAATTGTTTGGGTTGACAAAGCCCTCCAGGATTATTGAGTCCCATTGTTCCCCTGGCACTGGCAAGGCCACCACTAAACCATGTCCCCAAGTGCTACACCCACACAGCTTCTGAGTTCCTCCAAGGATGTGGACCCCACCACTGCCCTGGGCCACTTGTGTCAGGGCTTGGCCACCCTGTCAGGGAAGAAATTTCCCCTGATATCCAACCTAAACCTCCCCTGGCACAGTTAGAAGCCATTTCCAGCACATTTACTGTACTGGCCCTGTTCCTCCCTTTCTGCAGGATATAGTGATGAGATTCCCTGTGCTGTCAAACTCCACGTGATCCATGCAGGAATCAGACTGGTTTTTAGTCAAAGAAATTCTGAGGTTAATGACTGCCTTCCACAGATACCTCTCATGCTCAACAAGAGGAAGATACTGTTTCTGATCACTTACAGTAAACAAAAAACTGGCTGGGAAACATCTCTGGAAATACTTGAGGAAATAAATTTCCTCTCCTCCTAATTTATTATATGCTTCTTATGAAAAATGTTCCTTTGCTTCTTCCTTCAGACATTCAATATTTAAAGACAATATCATTCAGGCTCTAGGCTTCCAGTAGTAAAGGAAGATAACATCTGCAACCTGTGATTCCCTTTTGACCAATTTAGGGAAGTTTTGACTAGTGAGTGGTAATCAGAATGCAAGTTTAATACTTCAGAGTTACATAGTGGTTTGTTCTATGTGCAAAATTATTGTAGATATGTGTGCAAACTGGAAAGCAGCATGTCCAAATAGCCAATTTAAAAACAACTGTTTGTCATACCTGTCTAGGTGTGTAATGGCCATGAACTGCACCATTCAGGCTTCTGATAAATGGTTTGGAGACTCTGGAATTGTGCCGTAGGGTTCTTTGGGGGTTCACTTTTGATACATCTATTACAGCCCGCCATGTTTATGATCTTTTTTTTTTCAGTTATGAATTACCTGGGTAAGTCTAGGTCTGAATTTGCGATGCTCGTTTTCACAGGTTTGAATGGGTTCTGCAGGCAATGAAAGAAATTATAGATAATATTAACAATAGAGACATCGATGACACTTTCTGAAGGCTGACATTGACTGTGATGTTTCACAGCCTGGCTAATGACCCTGTCCTCTGGGATGAAAGATGAAGCTGAAGGAGTAGCAGTTGCAAAAGTAATTTCCTGATGTATTAAAAAAAAGAAAAAAAAAGAAAAAAGTAAGAAAAGGAGCACCATTTTTTACCGGTGGTAGGCAGTGTTTATTTTCATGGCCATCTTCCATAGTTCCTCCTGTCAGCAGCACAGAGCCTTAGTAATTAATTCTGCTCCCTTTGATGCTGTGCACGTGATGTCACTGTCTGTCTGCACAAAGGGTCTGGACCATTGCAACCCAAATTCAGAAGCAGGGATCCCATGCTGGAAAGCCATTCTGACTGTAGGGTATTTTTGAAACCCAACCCTGCATCCAGAGCTGCTGGGATTTTTCTTCCACTTTAACTGGTTCTCTTGTGCTGCCAGGAAATGTGTCTGCTCCTTAAACATTCATTTCTCCATCAAATAGAAAACATGAGCATCTTCCCTGATGGAATTGGCTTAAAAAACCAGTTCCTCATTTAAGAATGTCTCTTATAAAGTAATAGATTTGGTGATAAATGACTCCTTCAAATGGATTCTCTTTTGGGTTTAACCAGTCTGGCTAGGGTATTGTATAGGAGATCATGAATGTAGAAGATTGTGCCTGTTACAAAGGCAAATCAGGACATAAGTTATGACAGCTATTCTCCTTCATGGGGTCTGGATTTAGAGGTAAAATGGCCTATTCAGGAAGATTGAAAGAACTGAGGTTTATCCAGCCTGGAGAGAGACTGCACTGGGGCTGGAGGAAGAAACTAAAGTTGTAAGAGCCTCTTGCAAGAACAGTCTATGTTCATGGTGAAATGACCTCATGGAATTAAATTCTACACTGAACACTTTTTTTCCCTTTCTAATACTAAAGGCAGGGCAGGGCTAGAGCATGAATTTCTAAGGCAAGTGCAAAAGTTTGGTAGATGTTTAGCAGAAGGGTAAAGATTCCAGCTCCACCATAAGTAAGTTGGGTTGCATCCCCCCTCTGCTGTGAGGTCTCTCCATTTCCACTCTTGATGCTGTACTTCAAAACCCAAATATTTCTGATTCTTTAGAGATTATAAAGGTATTCAGTGAGGTGAAATATGATGATGTGAGATAACCCCTCTCCTACTTCATCCCACTCCCAGCTTTTTCCTTGGCCTTGTACCTCTCTCTTCTTTATCCAGAGCAGAATCTTGTAAGGAGATTTCAGGGTTTGCACACCTGGGTGCTGAGATAGCAGGGACAGGGCAGTGTCACAAGGTGGGAGTGTGCATGGATTGATGGGTGAATATGTTTGAGAGAAATACTTTTCATTTGTAATACTGTCTTTCGGGAACTGATATGGAGAACAAACAAATTTTAAATTAATTTCATAGGAATTTCTGTTCAAACAGGTTCATCTCATCCTCACTTAGCTTCCTGCTGGCTGAGTGAAGCGTTCCAGGCTGAGCACAAGGTCACAAGGTTGGATTCTGGAGAGGTGCAACTGGACCCTTGATTCCTGTTTCTCTCCTTTTTGGCATCAGTGAGCTTCAAGCTAACAGTGTTTGTGGAGTTTTTCTTGAACTTTTAGTTTGTCTCTAAAGGTTATTGTGGCTGAAAAACATTTGACTTACAGCTCTTTTGGGACAGAGCTCATCCAAGAGCAGAGGCACGAGGAAACCTGTTTGTCACTTCAGGTGACAGTGAAGTCTAGAGAGGCAGATGGTGGCAGTCTTTGCCTGAATTCTGAAAACAACCTGTTCTCAGCAGCCTGGGGACATTAATCAAGGGCTACATCAAAAAATGTGGGTCTGAGCAATGTCAGTTTGCTGGGCAGAGCTATTGTCCAGAGAAGCTGTGGCTGCTCCATTCCTGGAAGTGCTCAAGGCCAGGTTGGATGGGGTTTGGAGCAACCTGGGATAGTGGAAGGTGTCCCTGGCCATGGCAGGGGGGTTGAAACTAGCTGAGATTAAAGGTTCCTCCCAACCCAAACCAGACAGTGATTCTGTAATAGTTACAAAAATTTCTGCCTGTTCTGGGGCCATGCAGTGTCCTTTTCTAGGAAGTCACAGGAGTGTTGCCTTTGTCAGTTGGTTTGTGATTTGGGGATGTCACCAGCACATCCAATACCCTGCCTGCTGTGAAAATGGCTGTGGGTGCCTGAGGTTAAAAGTGTGTGAAGCCGCTGTGGTGTTACTGCTGTGTCACAGGATCTCCCTCTGCAGACCTGGCACCAAATTCTTTGATATCTGTGACAACAAATGTGTCAGGATCTCCTCCCTCACTGGAGGGACAGCTGTGCCATGGCCTTGGGTTACGGGTGGGATGCTACTCCAAAGGGGTAAATGCCTCCTTTACACCAGGACTTGGGGAGTCTGTGCCTCCCTTCTGGGAAAGGGGTACCTGGGGATGCCCTGAGCATTCTCTGATGTAAAGCAGTTCTGGCAGCTCCTGGGAACTCTGCAAATTTCTTACTCATGGAGTATTTCAGGTCACCACTCATTTCTCATCTGTGCTTTGCAGGTTATAAGTTTATTTAATTTTTTACTATTTTCTGGGAAGTGATATGTGGAAACAATTAAATATTGTTTATATATCTAAATATATTTATTTTATGCAATAATTATGTTTATTAACCATTTATAGCTTTCTTCCATCCTTACAGCTATGCAGTTATCTCTGGCCATGAGACAATCTTTCACAGATTCTCTCCAAGAGCTCTGGACTTTGAAGGCCTCATGTAACACAGTGCAGCAAACTGTTGTTGTGGCTGTGTCTCAAATGGGCTGTGAATCTGGTCTATAAAATTGTCTTTGGATATTTTTACTGCTCATAAGGTACTGGCATAATATAAATATAGATAGCAGTGGATCAGTGGCACTCCTACAGCCCTCCTTGCCCCATAGCTTCACATATCAAAATGGGAATTGTACTTTTCTGCTGATGCTCCAGCACCTTCTGTGTCCCTGGGAGATGGTGGCTGCACCCCAGGCCAGGAGAGCAGAGCCTTGGTCATGATCCTTCTGCAGCTCAGGGCTCTGCCAGGTCTTGGCACTGCCTCCGGAGGCTTGTGGATCCTCACACAGCCTCTGCTCTCTGGGGTGTCCTGGGGAATTCCTGGGGAAATGTTGCTGCTTTCATGGCCTTTCTTCAGTGCCAGGGATGCACCTTCAGCTTCTGTCTGTCCCAAACCTCTGTATGCACAGAAATGCTGTAACTCCTCTATTCCTCTTTGGCTTTTCAATTCTATTTTTCCTTTCTCCACCTTCAGTGGTCAGTCTCCTCCATTCCCTCCTGTTTTCTGTTTTCCCTCAGACTCACCCTCTATTGTTTGTGTCCCACTGGACTCTCCTGAGGAAGCAGAAGCAGTGGACTGAACCAAATGGCCTCCCCTGCCATATCCTCCCCCAAACACAAGGATTCACAGTAACAGGCATTGAGGCTCCAACCACAAACATCATCCTGGGAGATCCTTCCTCTTCTGCAGGCGTTCCTCGGGAACTGGCGCCACCAGATAAAGTTCATTCCTCAGCTTGGCCTTGTCTCCTGCTCAGCCACTGATAAGATCCATGGTGCTTCCTTTGCTCCCATTAAAATCACACAGGCAGGCTCCTGCAGGACAGGTCTGTGCCTCAGATCTGGGCCCTCTCCACTGCACAATGGAATCAGGCCATGCTGCTGGGATTTTAACATTATCTTCCTTCCAAGTCAAATGTTCTTGTACCAAACTTTCCCACCATTTGAACTTCCCTTTTCCTTTTCTTCCCACCTTTTTTTTTTTTTTTAAATTCACACTCCTTGATTTTGATTGCTTGATTGTGTCTCTCTTTATTTGCATCTCATTCCTGTTCCTTACTTTTTCCCTCTCTGTCTCTGCATTCTCCCATCCCCCCTCTGTGCTGTTTTCAGCCATCCACCAGCTCTCAAACACTGATGAACTCCAGCAAGGAGCCAGCCCCATGGTTGCTGTTTAAGATGCTGGAAACTGCCTGAATAGGGATCTGTATCTCAGCTGCCATAAAATTGGGAGATATCTGACCTTTTTTTGTATCTTTGGCTGTATTGTTTGTGCTGCTTTCCTCCTGTTTCCTCCCTGTTTTCCCTCTTTGGGCTGTGCTCTGCTGTTCAGCAACACAGGCTGAATAATGTGTGTCTGGGAATTGAGGGTTTCTGCAATAAGGAGGTTCTATCATCCAAACAATTTTGCAATAACAGAAGATGGGAAATGTTAAATCACTGCTTCCAAGAGTCCAAAATCCTGATTTCTGGCACCTGGGCTCCTAAATGGCTGGGTTTGATGCTAGTGGATAGGGTAATGTTGAGTCTGTAAATTTTGTGTTATCTTCCTAAAAAAATCCTTCTTGTGCATCTTCTCTGGCATCTGTATAGATGGACTCAAGGGAAATGATATGGGCACGTGGAGGCTGCTTTTCATGTAGGCTTGTTGCTTTTCTCTCTGAAAAAGTAATTTTCCTGTGCTGCCAAACTTGTGTTTTTTAAACCCACAGCCCCCGGTGGGCCCTCGGTGTGCAGGACTGAGCTCGACGTTGGTGTAACACTGCCACTGTCTAAACACGGCTTCTTTTCCTCTGCTAAATGAATTTAAGGATTTTTTCTGCTTGTGGCTGTAGCAGAAGAGGATTTCCACCAGGTGGTAATGTTGGGCTTTTGTTTGTGCTCTGACCAGCCTGGGGTTTGTGTAAGGGTTTCAGTGAAGGAGCTGGGAAATGGGATTATATGGTGGGATTAACCTGGGTCATCTCTGCGGAATTTTTTGGGTTTGTTTTGTTATTTGCACATAAGCTTTGCATATGGGGGAACTTCAGCCCATGAGCAGCTTGCAAATTCTTGACTACTCACAAATATTTAGAATTTGGCTGTTTAAATTGTTTCTTTGGGCTCCCTGTTGCTGTTGTTAATGTGTACTCCTGGATCTTTTCAAACCCATTTTGAGTTTTTTAGGAACCAAGCAAACCTGGGAGGGAGCAGGGCCAGAGCTGCTCCTCAGTCACCCCCACTTTGTGCTCCATGGCAAGGGAATGGAGGAAAGGTCAAAACAGGTTCCTTTTAGAAATGCCTTTTGTGTTTGCAGAGCAGATTTTCTAGTACAGGGAGGCACTAATTTCCAGGTATTTTGGTACATGGCTAAGGTGTGAGCTTCTTGCCTGGGCCCCTTTCCAAAGCCAAAATTTGATCCTGGTTTTTAATCAGTTGTCCCCGTGCTTCCTTCTTCACTGTGCTTACAGCAGTCACTTAATTTTTCACTGATATTCTTGTTCTCAGCAGAAACTGTGTTCCTTCCATTAGAGGACCAGTGCTGCTGATCTGGGGAGCGCTGCTGGGTGTCTGAGCATCCTGCTCAGGGGGTTGTCTAGGACCTGTAAGGCAGAGAAACCCCCCATCCCTCCTGGCAGAACAGCCTGTTTGCTCCTGGTCATTCCCATTCCGTGGCAGGTTGTGGTGAGCAGCTGCTCTGGGAGGCTGGCAGGTCTCTGCAAGCACCATCACTTACACTGACAGGCCGTTATTTTTCTATTAGGACTCTCTGATTTTAGGTTGTAAATCACTGACTTGCCAGAGCCCAGGCCTGGCTGCTGTCCTGTCCAAGGGATTGGATGAAGAGCAGCTGCATTTGACTTCTGCTTCCCAGTTTTTCCTGCTTGCAGGAAGAGCACATGGTCCATCCTCCTCCTGAGCGACCCTTTCCAAATCTTGTTTTTCTGCTGCCTTTGCTGTATGGATTATGGGATCAGGCATCTTTGTCTTTCCTTCTCGCAGTTTTTAACAGCTCCCAAAATTCTACTGCCTCCCACTGCAGAAGGAGATTTCTTCTTCCTCCCATATTCCTCAGAAAAGAGCACCAGCTCTGTGCCAGGTTTCTCTGGTTTTCCTTCTGGAAGCAGAGTGAAGGATTTGCACAGCACTTGTGTGTAGCACTGGCTTTGCATGGAAGGAAGGCCAGGAATGGCCCTTGCTCTTCTGAAATCTTGTTTAACCTGGATGTGGATCTCACTGGTTGAGCTGCACAGTCTAAATCTGTTTAGGTCAGGAATTTGTCTGTGACCACTGCAGAGGTTCAAAGTTTGGATATTTTTATAAATTCCTCACCTCTGTTCCTTTCTTTGCCTTGCCTTTTTTTAATCTAACCTCTTCTCTTTAATACTCCCTGATTTTCTATAACTTTCCCTATTGTGCCCTCTTTATTTGCCCTGGAATTCCTCTCCTCCATGCAGCCTGTCAGACACAGGGACCTGTCCCACACAGGCTGGGCTGAGGATCTGCTCCATGGCTCATGCCCTGCTGTCATTGTCATGCAGAGCTGGATATTTTCTCTGCTCATAGGCCATCAGTGATTGCTTTACAGAAAGGCATCCTCTGTTTTGATGGTTCCCCAGAGATGAATTTATTGGCAAGACACCATAAAAGTTCTTTTTTCTCCATTCTGCAGCTGAAACTGAACATGCTCATAGTGCCTATTATTTCTGGCACTCGCTGTTTTATTAGTAATACTGAGATTTGTGTCTTAATCAGTCAGTTGATGCTGGTCAGCATTCATGGCTGTACTACTCTAGTAGGAGGGCAGAATTGTGATAAGATTGATAGAAATTTCTGCAATGTCTGCTCTATTGAGCCCATATTCTGTCAGGCTTCTCTTGTAACCTTAAAAATAATTAAGCAGCTTTCATGCAAGTAGCTTTTCTACCTCCTGATTCCTTGTCTTTTTGGCCTCACAATGTTTGGTGCATGTTAATGAGGTTTTTCCTGGGCTGCACTTGATGGATCACTTTTGTCTGCAGATTATTCCTGGCAGGAATATGTTGAATCACTCTCCTGTTGTTGATGCTGGTTCCAGTAGTGAGCCTCTTCATGTGCCCCACCTTCCTGGTGGGAGAGGGACATGGATGAGAGGAGAAATCCTTCTCTGTGTGCCTGCAAGGAGATAATGATTTAGACTCTGCATGACCAGGATTTCAGTATGTTCTGGACTTTGAGGGTCTTTTCCTCCTCACAAACACTACAGATGGCCTTGGGGCATTGTTTCCTTTCTCCTTTAAAATTGTTACAGAGCTTCCAATCCCAACAAGCTGCATTTATGAGTCTCCTAATCCAGTTATCATGCCCCTGCACCTGTCTGATGGTGATCACAGACTGTCTCCAGCAAGAGCCAGTAACGGGTTTGCTCTTTTTGTGGATTTGTCTTATGAATAGTTCTGAAGTTGTACCTTGTAAAGGGTTGGTGTGTATCTGATGGGATCTGGATGTGCTCCCTCCTCCTGGGATGGCTCACTTGAGTCCCAGCCACATGATCCGCCAGGGATGCCAAGGCATCCTTTGTCAGCCCTGGATGAGCTGTGTGAGGTGCAGGTTTTCCAGCACTGGAAGCATGAGCTGAGCTCCTGATGGAATCAGGTGTGTGGTGACATCGCTCCAGCCCTGATGGCACAGGTACCTGCTCCCTCCCTCACTGGGCTGTGACATCACCAGCTCTGGTGGAAGATTTGGCTGATTCAGACACTCCAGTTACACATTGTCCAGCTCATCAAATTACACTTACACTCAGGGGATTTGAAAAAGGTTAAATTTGTTTTTCATCAGTGCTGATTGGTACATGGAGATGATCTTTGCTACATTATGCTTTATCACTGTTTTGCAGTCCAGGCTGTCTCTGGCCTTCTCTGGGCTGGGACCACTGAGAATGTTTGTAGAGGTATTACAGAATCACAGAATATTTGGACACACAAGGATCATCGAGCCCAGCTCTGAAGTGAATTGCCCGTATGGGGGATTATGGTTTTGGAGAAATGCCCACTAGAAACAAGTTGAAGAGTGATAGGAAGGTATCCAAATAAAAGCAGCATGCATGTTAATAGTGCTCCAGCAACAAAGAACAAGCTGAATTAAATGGGCTGTGTTTCTAAGAAATATTTTGACTTCTAGAAGACTGAAACATGAGCTAAATCTACTCGCACGTAAACAGCTTGGTGTGGAACAAATCTCCTGCCACATCAATGGAACAAATTTAGATTAAAGCCCTGATCATGACTCAGTGCTCTGATGTACATGCTCAGAATCTCTTCCAGCTTCCAGAGGCATTGCCAGCACCTGAGTGGGGCTGTTGTTTGCAAATGCATCCTGCTGTTTGCCATGCATTTCCCCAAACAGTTGATTTTGAGGGAAGTAGGGGTGGGGGGGAGTTCATATTCTTGCGATTTTAATGAATATTGCTTGGATGTGGAGCTTATCCTGTGCTGAGCTGATGGCTCTGTTCTCTTCCCTATGGAGCCATTAGAAGCTGACTCCAATGGAAATGCTGCAGCCATCCTGCCACATTTCCCTAAACAAGGGATTTGTCTTTTCTGAGTGCTTCTAGTAGTGGATTCTGTTTCTCTTAGTGCTCTTGGAGCCAATGGGTGGTATTAAATGCATGCTGAAAAATAGTAGAAAAAAACAATAGAGGCTTTCATGATGAGACATGACTTATTTCCAGTGCTCAGACAGTTACTGAGAATTCAGAGGAATCCATGAGGAGTATTCAAAAGAAACAGAAAGTTTTTGTGTGAGCTGCAAGCGCTCTGGGATGAACGTGTGCTGGGTGGGCTCTCACAGCCAGACTCCCATTTCCTGTTTTCCTTCTGCAGAGACTTGGCTTTCCTTGCCATGAAAAGCCCAAAGGGGACACTGCTCAGGCCAAAAGGCATTGCCCAGTGTGGTTCTGGGCTTTGGTTAATAGCTGGAGGCAAGACAGGCTCAATCCAAACCCTGCTCACTGTCACAGCACCATTACTGCTTCTCCATGAATCCTGCTCCAAGGCAACAAACCCTTTCAGAAGTGAGAAAGCATCACCTCCTGGTGTCCTTGCCTCTCTCTCTGCCTTGTCTTGGACAGCAGTATAACTTTCTAATTCTGGTTATTTTATATATCCCAGTAAAGTTGCTGCAGAATCTGTCTTTGCATGACATTCTCTTATGCTTAATCTTGAAAAGAAGTAATGCCCCATCAGAAGTGCTGTCAGACTTCAAACATTTTGAATGTACTTCAGATGAAAGCAGGACTGTGATGGTCCATAGGGTGTGATTTGAACTGTAGGAGCTTTAGGAATGTGATGATGCTTCTGACATTTTCAGGCAACCCCACCAGCAGAAGGTGAAAATGTCAAGATAAGAGCTGATTCTCTCAAGACCCAGAGAGCTGCTGCTAAAATTTTAAGTTGTAACAAAAACAAAATGAGCAAAACTGGCAGAAAAGTCTGAGGAGTGAAGTAGCAGCTGTACAAAAGGTGGGAAGTGTTGATTCTGTGCTTTAGCCCACCTGCTGGACACCAAGAAAGGAGAGCAGACAGTACATGAGTCACTGCGTCCTCCCTTCCAGGTGATTTTACAAAAGACACGTGAGAAAAATCCTGGCATGACCATCCTCATTGTCAGCACTGAGGAAGGCTGTGGTCCTGCTCCATCAGTGGAGGAGGAAGGAGGAGATCTAATATTTTTGGTCTAATATTTGCTGTGAACTACAATCATTTGATATTGCTGTCCACTGCTGAAGTGATCAAAGTCCTCCTTTTTATTTTTTAAATTTTTTTCTCCTTGCAGATCACTTTCTTGCTGTTTCTTCAAGTTGCAAAGGGTAAACTGTCAAGGATCCCCATAAATCGTTGAGCTTGTCCTTAGAAAAAACCTTAAAGAATTAATTTTATCTGTTCAGCAGATTGCCAGTGGTTGGATTTCATCCCTTCAGAGCTCCTGAGATCCTGGAGGGTCACTTGAAGAACATATCTCACATTTTGTGTATAAAAAGTCTCAGGCTTATCATTACTTCAGCAGCAGCTGTGATGTCAGGGCGTGGAAGCTCCTGGGAAGAGAGGCAGGTACACCCTCATGGAATACTCACCTGTTAATAGGAGCTGGTCTTTTGTGGAGCAGGACATTGGTTCTGTGGCAGAATTATCTCACCTGAGCAGATATTTACCTTCCAGTGTTTTCTTAGCTGCTACAACTGGGTTCATAATTAACTTGTGATTTGTTTGTACTCTGTATATTCTTATTTGAAAGTGTGGGAGGATGCCTGGCTCCTACCAAATGCTGGTCTTGGGTCTGTTGTGGGAATTCAGGAGCAGGATTGGAGCCCAACTAAGGTGCCAGCAGGTCCAGGGCTTGTGCAGACACTGAAAGAGCTGAAGCGAGGCAGGGGCAGAGCAGCCTGTGGCCCTTAAGGGTCCCTGACAGACCTTACAGTAGGATTTTTCTTTAAAAGAAATATATAAATATTTAATTCTGTTTATTTTTAATTGCTTTGTCCCCAAAGAATTAGTTATTTTGGCCTCTAGCTTTTGATCTCCTAGGATGTTGCAAGATCAGTGTTCATGAGCAAACAAATCTGGGTTCAGCCTCAATTTTGAGGCAGACACATTTTGGAGTTATAGCAAATAAAAATTAACTTCAGACTGGCCAAAATACAATTAAAATCAGTGTGAAAATGCTGCAATTCTCATCAGCTCACACTATCATTTTTGACTAGGGGTACTTACAGACAATTTTCATGTTTACAATAATTGCAGCTGCTGGTGAATGTACCCTGACCTGGCTGCTGAGCCCAGGGTGTAGGGGGCAGGTTTCTGGAGGCCCCATCACCAGCAGATCATTCCCAGATTGCACCATTGGGCAGGAGCCACTGCAGCCTTGCCCACTTCTGGCAGGATTTTCAGGTGCCTGCTGTGGGTGTTCCATCCTCCCAGTGAAAGAAGAGACATTTCTCAAAATTGATGATTTAAAACCAAAACTCATTGAGAACTGGCTGAGCAGGTTGCTCAGAGCTGACAAACTGTGCAGACATGACACTGCCTCTTGTCTGAGGAGGAATTCTGTTGAGGGCAGGTACAGGATTGCTGGAAAGAGCAGAGATATGAGAGTAAGAAAAGGATGCACAAGCTTGGTTATTTTTATCAGTGGCTAAAGCATCTACTCTGCAGTCCTCTCTGGCTTCGTGCCCTTCTTCATTTTGGTTCTGTGGCACTGTGGGTGTTGAGGGTGGTTGTCTGCCACAGCTCCATCTCATGGCACTGGCTCTGGAGCAGGATGAGGGCACAGGATCTGAGGGATGAGACCCACAGATGAAATTCAGGGCAGTGGGGAACAGACCTGGCCAGATGCATTTGTACAGGGGAGCAGCTGGCGTGAAGTGCAAATAAACCATTTGTACAGGCTCATCATCCTTCCTCTGAGCACTTGATCCTTAGAATGCTGCCAGTTTGTTATTTTTATGGCCTAAAATCCCGAGCAGCTGCTCTGGTTAGAGGAAGGTGGAATGCTGGGTGCTCTTCTGCTAATGCCTGTGGGATGCTGAGGCTTTGGGATGAGGTGGCTGCCCAGGGACCTGCAGCAGGAGATGCTGGGAGGGCTGGTGGCCCTTCTGTGCCATCACCCTAATTGCCAAGGATGCAGTCATGTTCCCAGGCATTATTTGGTAATTATACTTAGTAGACCATAGGGGACAATTAGGAAAGCTTAAACATGTGTCAGCTTCCACGTCATCATTTCTGTGAGCAAGGCTTGGATTGCAGCTTAAAAAGGGGCAGTGCAGGGGAAGGGGGAGCAGCTCCCTCAGCAAGGCACAGAGGGGCAGCTTTTGGGGGCAGGTGGTCACCCTGGGATCCTGAGTAGTCTGTACAGTTGTAAGGAAATAAAGGGATGCCTATAAATGCTTTTAACAAGAAATTCATGTTGCTTTTTCTAATCCAAGCCTGAGATTTACTGAGCTTTACTTGTGTTGAACACAAAGGTAAACACCAGTGGTGGAACAATGCTGTGTACTGTGCCTTGTTTTTTTATTAATTCATGTTTATTGGCTCATTCTAGTGGGGCAGGACTTTGACTTGGTGGTGCAGCTAGGTGGGTCTGCAGGTAACCTTGGCCTTTGCCTGGAGGAAGATGGGCCCAAGAGGGGCCTCTGGGAAGGTGCATTAGTTCATGGGCCTTGCATTCTACTTTTCCAAACATTTTAGGGCATTTTTCTGATCTTTTTATGTTCCTCAGCTTTTGCACTGTGGAGCTGTTTGTATCCAGATCTTATCACTCATCTTCCCAGCACTAAGCACATTTTTCTCATCCTTAGAGGTAAGAGTAAAGCAACAGGGTGAGGTCTGTAATATCCTATAATGGTAACTATATTATTATGAATGTTTTGTACATAATGATCTTCCCCTCAAGATTTGGGGAGTTGAGAATCATAACAGCACATGATGTAACACCTGCACAGAGGAACATGGTGGGCTGGGTTTTACAAGGCACACCCCGAGTGTCAGTTGGGTGGCTGCTCTGTGAGCAGTTCCTGCCAGAGCTGGATTTTGGAGTGGGTGTCTCAGGGAGGACCTCTGGCTCTCCTCCTCCATAAGGGAGTGTTCTCTGTACAGACTGGAGTGTGTGAAACAAAAACAGAGACTCATGTTACTTAAACGTGTACTTCAAATATCAACTCAGAGCAGCCTTGAAAACTATTTCGGTCCCTGAAATCACAGATGTTGGGTGGATTATTCTGGAGGAAAGCTGGGATCCAGCTGTGGCACAGGACCTTGGGGAACACACCCTGGCAGTGCTGATGGTGGGGCTGGTAGCTGGGATGGCCCTGGATCCAAACCCTGGGCTCGGCAGCAGGCTCTGGGCAAGGATTTGGACCAGATTTTGGCTGTGACCTTGGCCAGCCATGAGGGCCCTGAAACAGAGCCTGGAGTGCTTTGTGTGCTCCCGGCTCGGGGGAGAGGAGCAGAGTCCATCTGCTTGCTGAGGCTGCCCTCTCCTGAGGCAGCACTTAAAAACACAGAGTCAGGTTCCAATCGTCTCCTGAAGATTTCTCTAATTGCTCTTGTCTGCTAATAATTCATTTTGTTCCACAGACGTTTCGTTTTGTTCCATAGAAGTTTCATTTTGTTCCACAGAAGTTTTGCTTTGTCTGCAGGCAGCAGTGTTGATGCAAGTATTGGCAGCCGTTTAAGTGACAAACCAAGACACAACTCGTTTCTGGTGACATTCCCTGGGGCCATGAGGAGGAGAAGAGGGATTTTTCTCACTCAGCTCCGTGATGCAGCCGTGGAGCGTGTGCTCCTGAGACACCTTTTACAAAGCCTCTGTTGAAAGAGGGCAGGACCCTGTTTTGTGTCCCTGGCTGTAAGAATGTCCCCTGCCCGGGGCTGCATCAGGGGAGTCCCTGTAGGAATGTGTCACACCCTGAACCCTCCTGAGCAGCCTGTGTTTGAGCAGCGTGTCACCCTCTGTGCCCCAGCTCTGCAGCAGGAGATCTCCACTCTGCCTGCACTGCTAATGAGCAACAGCCTCTCTGAAACCATGTGTGACAGCACAGGTGAGACCCTGCCACCTCTAAAAGGAAAACAATTAGGCCTGGGTTTCCTCCTGATTTAAGCTTAAATCTCTGAGCCTGAAATGCAATAACATTCTCATGCTTCTCCTTTGGACATGGGAGCTGCTGTACCATGGAAATTGTAAATGATGCTTCTTTTCAGCTGTCCTTGTGTTGCTGGTGGGGAGGTGCCCTGGTGCTTTCCTGACCTGTCGGGGTGTTTGTTATGGGCTGCAACGCTGTGGGCACCCCACCTGCAATGTGCCTGTTCCAGCTGCACTCACACCATCACCAGCTTCAGGACAGAGTGTACCATGGTGGAGTGTTCATTGATTATTTAGACAAGTTAGTGTGTTTTGAAACGCTGTCCTAAAGTGAAAAACTTATGGAAAAGGAGGAAGGAAGGAAGGAATAGATGAAATTCTTTTACATACATACATACATACATACATACATATATATATATATACACACACCTATATATACATAAAGTATCTTCCAAAGTGGTTGTCACCATCCAGATAAGTGAACAGCTAATTGTGGCAGTACTGAAACTTAGACATGTAAAGGTTAGCATTCATCCTAGACTGACTCCTTATTTTCTCTTCAATCAGTTGGCTGATATTTCTGATTTGATTTTGTCTGTAAACTGCTGAATCCCTGTTGTCTAAATATAACTTTGAGATAAGCTATAAAATGTCTGTGTCTTGTGGCACATTCAGTCTTTAAAAGTTGATTGGAGGAGCTATGTTGATTGAGAGCCAAGCCTGCTTTTTTAAACTGGACTGAGAGGTTTTTTAAACAAATATCTCATATATATATATATCAAGTAAACTTGTTTTGACACCTAATTAAGTTAATTTAGGTGGTTTAGTGTAGTTCAGCAGCAGCTCAAAATCATGGTCTTCCACCTGGGCTGATATATTGATTCGTCTGCCGTTCCCTCCATAAATCTCCTTCTGTTTCTCTGCAGCTGTAATTGCGTTTCAGAAAGGGGAAAGCATGTGTGTGCCCCAGCCACCCATAATTACTGCTCTGAAATGCCTGGGGAGGTAAGTGTGAGCTCAGTGTCTGTCGTGAGGCTGAAGTTTCACAACAGTTTCCTGACATTTTCTGCGAGCAGCTGTGTGAGAGCCGCTCCCGGAGGCTGGGGCAGTCGGGGGACAAAGCTGTGACAAGGCCAGAACGCTTTCACACCAGCTCCTGCTAACGTGGCAATGATGTGCAAAGCCTTTCTTGAACAACTCTCCTTCCTGCTGGATGTCAGGGGGGAGGATTGCAGCGATGTGTTCTTGTGACT
This sequence comes from Illadopsis cleaveri, assembly GCA_013399915.1. NCBI lineage: Eukaryota > Metazoa > Chordata > Aves > Passeriformes > Timaliidae > Illadopsis > Illadopsis cleaveri. The sequence goes on from VXBB01010749.1 coordinate 79,487, forward strand.
GGCCTAGAAGGTCATCTTTTGTTTTTCAGATGAACCTCATTCAAGATCCCTTGGGAGCTTTTGTTCTGGAAATCAATTGCAAGTCCACACGGGTGTTTTCTTCCCTGATTGCTCCTTATACAAAACTGAAATTATATAAGACAAGAAGGTTTTTTTTGTTTGGTTGGTTTGGGGTTTTTTTAATTTGGTTTTCGTTGTTTTTCTTCTTTAAATTCCTGTTTTGGAGCAGTCGAAGTGCGTCTTCTTTGCTGGAGCAATTGCATATTGTATTTGTGTTGATTTCTAAAAGTCAAGCTGGGCATTAGGAACCTTGCATATACACAACCATCAGCTTGGCTTTAGGCTATGTTGTTCAGGTGCCAAAACAATGTTTATGTATATTGTATGAAAATGTAGTTGTCTGGGGGAGTGAGCAGTAAAATTCCAAAGCTCTGATGTGTGTTTCTGCCTACACCTGACCCGGGTCTGTTTATCTCCAGATGATGCACCAAATCCATCTGTTTCTCCACACTGAAATAAGATAATTTTACTAAGAATTGACTAAAGGCAGTCTGTTGTCACTGGGGTAACAGTTCTGTGTTGTAACTGCACATCTGCTTTAGCAAATACAAAAGAATTTTGTTCAATATCTTCGGTGAACCTTTCTGGCTCTTCCCTTCGCCCTGTGCATTTGTTCTCATGAAATCTTAATGTGAGACTGGGGGAGGCCAAATGAGTGAAGTCTTTGTGTATGTTAATTCACAGAATCTCAAAGGTGGAAAGATCCCTGCACTCAGGATCTAAGAGTATTTGCTGCCTCCCCAGCACAGGTAATCCTCTGGGAGAGAGGATGAATCTCCTCTCATTCTCTATCCCAGAGGAAATGGTATTCTAGCAAAGCTGTTTTCCTACAGACTTTAAATCAAGTGATGGGTGCTCTCCACCTCTGGAGTGTCTGGCAAGTCCAGCTCATGTGCTTCCAATATCTGTGTGCCCGGCCAGTGCAGGACCAGCCAGACTTGGGAGTGTTCACTTGCACTTATTTGGGCCTTGAGAGGCTTCTTCAATTGTGTGAAGTTAATACAATGGGAAATGGGTTTTTCCTGCCCACCTAAGCAAGCCTTTAGTGATTAATGCTGCAAAATAAAAACAACAGCAACAAATTCAGTTTTATAATACGCTGTGGATTTCATGTCTGTGAAAAATGTGTTTCATAAAAGAAATTTTTCCTCCTCCAAGTACTGTTTCAAAAACACCTTATCTCCAGAAAAACCCCTTGCCTCCACAGCGGCATTTGGATGCTAATGGGATACAAGGCTTCATAATTCTTTGTCTCCCTTCTTGCGTTTGTGCAAAGCTAAACTCTATTGCAGGGCAGAAATGTTCTGCTGGAGAAAAGCTGAGCAGGGGAGATGCTCTGCTCTCTGCTTGTGAAATGAGTTGAGTTTTTCTCAGAGAGATGCATTGTGTGCCATAACTACAGCCAGAAAAAAGGAATCCTGAGGTGCAGTGTGAGCTGCCACAATCTGCAAGAGGCAGCTCTGTGTCATTTGCTGTGGGCACAGCAGGACAGAGGGGCTCTCCCACTCCCTGAGCCATCAATGACCTCAGAGCTCCTTAAGTGACAAATGTCCAGCCCAGCCAGGTGGGTCCCTGCCCTGCCCGAGCTGGGGGCTCGGCCCAGCCTTCCAGGGGTTTATCCCTAATCCACAGGGCTGGATGTTAGCCAGGGCTTTGTCTGAGAGGTTTCAGAGGCTCTGTTCCAAGCTGCAGCCAAGCACATTCCTACTTGGAAATAATGGCACTTTGTGAGTCGGGATATTCTTCCTGCTTATGGAGCGATCCAGGAACGGCAGGCACGGATTATATGACTTGAATGCTGCACTATTTATGATGTGTGTTCAGCCACCTGAATCACGTTGGCAGTGTTCAAGCTTTGCCTGGATAATTGATTCAAATGTAAATTGAATGAATAAATCCTGTACAGCTAAAATATGCCCTCTCTTTATCTTGATTCTTTTTTCTTCTTTGTGCTGAATGGCATAGAAAATAGGGAGTTAGAATCTCATAAATAGATATTTGACTTCCTTTGTTGGAGGCAGGTAGAGTGAGGTTTGTATGGTCTGTTTGGAAATGCTTTACAGTTCTGTTTATTGAATTATGAACCTGTTTATAACTTGGCTTCTGTGTTTCTGGTCAATAATCTGCTTGTGGCAATGTTTGTGCTGCTCTTCAATGGCAAGACCAGGTGGTTATTTATTTCAGTAAGTGCACATTAGTCAAGGGCAAAGCATCAGAGAAATTTTTTGCTGTTGTTGTTTTTATAGCCTTCGAGTGAAATATTGTGGGGAACGTGTGCCCAGCTGGCATCAAAGGCAGCTTTGGTTTGGGAATCTGCTGACAGGGACTTGAACTGGCATCAGGACAAGCCTTTGTAAGCTTTTTGTGAAGGTTTTAAGCTGTTTTCCCTTAAGGCTTCCGTGTTTCATCAGACAGGACTGATGTGCTGACTAATACCAACAAAGCAGCGCTCTGGAGCTTTCCCCCAGCCTGGATGTGTTTAATCAGCAATTCCACAGATGGGAACTCCTGGGACTGGTGTCTTCCCAGTACGGTCTGGAGGCCCTTCACTCCCTTATCCCTGGAGACCACTGCTCCTGGTTCTGCTTCTGGAGCAAACATCCAGCCAGTGTGTGGAATGAAGAGTTTGGCATTCCTCAGGCTATAAATACTGGGGCATTTTTCCTCTCTCAGGGCAGAAATCCCAGTGGTGCCCACCACTGGGCACGTGGTCAGGATTTTGTTCTGCCCTCATCATCTTTCCCTTTGCTCTGGCATTAAAATAATTAAAACACCCTGGATGGATCGTCTCTGTCCCTTGGGACTGTCACTCCTTGCTGGCAGCTCCTGCTGTCAGGGCCTTCAGAGGCACCAGCACTTTGCAGCACATGTTGAAACACCCACCTGCCTTCCCTCACTGTTCTGGTATTGGAGTCTCTGGGAGCCAGAGTCCACTGAAGTGTGATACCCATGAAATGTGTTGCTGCTCCTGCAATGCTTCCCTGTGTCCTTAGTGTCCGTGTGAATGTCCAGACCTCTTTTGCATCTCATCAACTCCTTGGCTTAGGATATGTCCTCTGGCAGAATATCCCAAGTTTTAATCACTGATGTGAACATCCATTTCCTTCTGCCAGTTTTCCAGAAGCCCAAAATCCCACTTCAGCTGTCTGCTGCAGACCTGTTTGCTGGAGGGCTGCTCCCTCTGTGATTGTTATATTTTGCTTCTCTCCCTGCTCACCTCACTGTGGTTCTGGGGCTGCTGCTCTGGGGTGATGGGTGCAGATACTCACTGTACCCTGAGGTGTCTGCAGTGCTGGGATGTGCTGCCTGTACCATTCCCAAAGACATTCAAGTTCCATCTTTCCATGACCCCTCTACCCTTTCCCCCATCCCAGTCTCCTGGCAGCACCCAGAACACCCAAAGCTCCCCTGACTGTGCTGGACTCTTGCTTCTGCAGCTGTACAGGAAGAGCTTTGTCTGTGCCCTGCATCTGATGCCAGCTGTTGAACATCAATATTTATAGTGGTTTTTTTTAAAAATGCAACTTCTAGTTTGTGCATTTTGTTTATAAGGGGAAAATTCCAAATTAAAGAGTTCATGTCCAAACTTGCCACTATCCAGAACTTGTATGTCCCTCTCCTATCTCTGCTGGGCTCTTAGGAATGGGAGATTTCATGGCTGGCTTCAGAGATCAGCTTTGGCTATTTAGAAAACATCCATTCAATAAATCATAAGGGGAGCAGCTGCCGTTCTCTGCTGAGCCAAGGCACATCAGATAAAATATTGCTCATTTATTTGGTTTGGTAGAAATAAAGTTGCTGTAGTGGAACATCATTACAGACTGTGCTTAATTCACCTCAGGTCTATTTCTAATAGCAGCACACAACTCTCCTGTGACAGCCTGAGTGAATGAGATGGGTGTTTTGATGTCAAGCTGAATGTAAGAAAGGTTTTAGGAATCAAAGCTTTGAGAGAGAAATAACTACTGTTGGTGCTGTGATACTGGAAGAGGTCCTTGTTTTATTATTAGCACTATAGCTATTGAAAGCCCTGACACTTGTTCCTGGGGGATTTGAAGCAATTCAAGCCGTGAAATACCGTTTCAGCTCAGCCTTTTACAAGTCACTGCGTGTTGGTGAAGCCGAAGGTGGCTTTGATCGCTGGTGGAGGCACCCGGGGCTGGCGTTAACTTAATAATATTAGTTTGATTTTCTCAGCTGTGTGGCAGCTGGGAGCCCTGCAACCGCCCAGCCGTGGTGCACAGCAGATATCTGCTGCTGGCCAAGCACGAGGGCTGGGGAGAGGCTGTCCAAAGCCTCTGAATTCAGACCTGCTGCTTTGCACAGAGGCAATCAGTGTCATGCTCAGTAATGGGGCCACAACATCTGTAGGGATGGTTCCTACTGGTCTGAAAAGATGCTGGAGACTGTTACTTTAAAAATAAAAAAAATAAGTCTCAAAATGTCTTGTCTCCACCTTGCATCAGGGCTTGGTGAAAACAAGTGAGAATTTTGTGGCTCTGAAATTGCCACTTTATTGTAGTGGGACAAAGGGCCACTGCCATGGTGTTTCCTGTGTTGTGTCCTGAATGCCCACTCACTTGGGTGAGGCAACAGGTGTTTCATCTTTGTTCGATGTGAAATGCTGCAGAGGAGAGCCTTGGATCCTGTTCTGCCACAGGGTGTTGTTTTGCCCTTGCTTGTCTTACTTATTCTCTAAAAAAATAGAGGCAACTGGTGGAAAATGTGTATTTGCTCCAGCTCCCAGAAAAACAGCTTGTGTTTGTGAGAGTGTTCCAGCTCACAGTGCAGGAGCAGGGCTGGATTCCTGTGTGTGAGCTGTTTGGCTGCCAAACCCGTGCCCTTCACTGGGATGGAGGTGCAGAGCTGCCCTCGCTGTTGCTGACGCTTGGTCAAGGCAGAACCGCCACCCCTCAGCCCTGGGGTTTACTCACGAGCCTCTTCACCAGTGGCTCTGGAGGGCCCTGTGTCAGAGGCATGTGGGGAATTCAGTATGAGTGACAGGATGCTCATGGCTCCTGGGAAGAAATGGACAACAGGAGGGAAGGATTTGCAGGGTGCTGCTGTTACCAGAGTTTCACATGCAGCATATTTCATGTGCAGCAAAGCACCTGCTGCCCATGGCCATGTTGAGCACACCCCTCCTCTGACAGCCCAGCTAGCCCCTGCTTACAGTAACTTCTATTGGAAGAGAAAAAACAATTGCATCCTGAAATAGCAAAGCTGGAGGAGCAGAGCTCTCCTGCCAACCGCTGCCAATGACCTTGATTCTGTGTGTGAAGCCTGCAAAGTGTCATAATTCAATGAGAATATTTATACTGAGCCACACGGCACAAGCTCAACAATTCCCAGCTCCTCATTTCCATCTGACTAATTTCACAGGGCATATAGGGGAGTCAGGTTTTTTTATTCAGACTCTCTGCTTCGAGTAAACCTCCAGAGTGCTCATCTCCTGTATATAAAAGTTGCTCAGAATAGTGTTGATGGAGCTGTGTAGTTCAGCCGTATTTCCGTGCTATCCGTGACTTTGTTAACAGCAGGCCCCTGCAGACGCTGTCCCTTTGATGCTGGGTGCTGTATGGCACATTAAAAATCCTTAACTTGGTTCTAAAGCCTCACTAAAAACCCTACTGGGACTTTGATGTTGAGAAGATTCCACTCAAAGCGCCCAGACCCTGTGAAGCTCCCCAGCCTTATCTCAGAGGCAGGACAGCGAGCGGCTGCCTCAGGTGAGAAAATATCACCGGAGTGATTATTTACGGTCTGAGCATCTGCAGTCAGGAGAGGCTGTTGGAAATTACCACATCCTGGTGATGCTGTGAAAAATCCTGTTCTTCATTCTGAGGACAGTTTGGAGGGCTGCATGGTTCAGTGTCTGGGTGTCAGGGTGATCCAGCTGAAACACCTTGGTGGAGCATGTGGTGATTTCACACACAAATTCCAGTTGTAAGCACCTGTGCCCCCAACTGTTTACAAAGGGTGTTTCTTGCTCAGTGATGGGATGCTAAAAGCAATTGTGGAAGCTTATTTAGGTTTTAATTAGTATTGCAGTGAGTTTTGAACCATGACACCTTCCTTGCTGCTGTGCAGGTGAGGGACACATGTTTCTTTCCCACAGAATGTGGGGTGGCTGGGACCTTTGGCATGGCTGTGCCAATGAGTGTGTCCCTTTGTGCATGTGAGGAGCTCTGCTGTGGAGCTTCTTAATGAATGTTGTTAACAGATCAACCTGTACTATCAAAGTTTTGCTTTTACTTTGTGAGTGAAATCATCCTTGAGCCACATTGTTTTTGTAACTTAGAATCATAGAACAATTTGGGTTGCAAGGGACCTTCCAAAGTCATCTAGTCCAACCCCCCTGCCATGGGCAGGGACACCTTCCACTACACCAGGTTGCTCCAACCTGACTTCCAGCACTTCCAGGGATGGGGCAGCCACAGCTTCTCTGGCCAACCTGCACCAGTGTTTTATCAACCTCATCGTAAAAATCTTCATCTTTATCTCTAACCTAACTCTTCCCTCTTTTAGGGAACAGGCCCTGCTAAAATGTCTGCTCCCATCACTCTGTGTATCTGTGATGCTGTAGTGTGAGTTATCTGGCCCTGGCATATGCCCCATGCCCCTGGGCTGTGCCTGTGCTCAGTGCTGGCTCAGTGCTGGCATTGCACTCCTTGCCATGCGTCAGGTCGGTGTCAAATAGCTCTTCTTAGTGAAAGGGGAATTAAATGCTCTCTCTCTATTTTGTCTTTATTGTGTTTGGTGCACAGGAATCGATCTGCATGTATTGGGAGTCACTTTAAGGAGCCTTATCCCCTTCGTGAACCTTTTTCTGTGGAACGTTCCCAACCAGTGCATTTTCCGTTTCCGCTCCAAAACCCCAGCGCTTCATCAACACCCACCTGCCGCCCTGCATTGCCCCGTGCCCCCTTCCCTCGGTCACCGGGGGCGGTCGGGGGTCCCTGTCCGGGGCGGGCTCCGGGTCCCCGCCGGCCTCTACCCCGCGGGGCCGCTCGCCGCCAGCAGGGGGCGGTACAGCCCAAGGGAGCCGCCCGGAGCTCCGGGGGCCGCAGGTTCGAGTCCCGCGGCTTCGAGTCCCGTGGGTTCCAGCCCCGCGCTGGGTGTCCCAGTCGCTCTCCCTGCTCCCGGAGTGCGCTCCGCGGCCTCTCCCTGGTGCTCCTCTGCGCTACGTGGGTGTATTTCACCGGCCCGTGGGCAGAACCCTCCAGGCCTGTCCCCGGGTTAGCTCTGGGCCCGTGCACTCCCTGCACTGCGCGGCTGCTCCTCGCTCCCGTCCCTGCTTTCCCTCTCCGAGAGCCGAGGTCCTCGCCCGTCTTTTGCATTGGAATGGCTCTTCGGTGGAAGCATGGGGACCCAGGGAGGATGTGTGAGATATGTGGCATCTCCTCGGTGCACAGGACACGCGATGGGTGCTCACAAATTCCAGCACCAGCTGCAGGTGTGAACTGGGATTCTGAGCCCCGTGGGGTCAGAGGCAGGACAGCTGCCTACCTGTTTGGTGTGACCCTGTTCTTTGCCCTCCAGCCTGCTGGGGATTTTAATACCTCTTTGTCCTGTGATGCTTTTTTGTCTCCTCCTTTCAGAACCACATCTGTTGTTTTGATGCTTCTGCCCCGAGACACGATTGACACACCATCACCAAACTGATGGAAGGGAAATGGCACCTGGGTGAGTTAGACCTCATCCATGCTCATCAGGCTAATTAACTCATCAGCAAGGTTTGTTTAACATGAACTCGCTCTCTGGTTTCATCTGCAATTTCTTTAGAGCAGTTGGTGTCTTCCTGGATATAAGCATTTATTTCCATAACGCTGACTCCAAACCCTGCCTGCCTGCAGGGCTGTAATTTATCCCCTGAGGAGCATCCGGACAAAGCAGGGCACTAATTCTGCCACCTGTGCTGATGATGTGTCCGAGGAGACCATGTCAAGTCTCTATTAAAAGCTGTGAATAAGACAGAAAGCCTGAAATCTTTACTTCTAGAAGATGTATGAATGTAATATAAAGCTGCTGCTAATTCTTCCCAGGGATTAATGGAGACTATCAAGGACAATTTCACTCAATACTGCATTTCTTTTTGTAAAGTAAAGCTTCCCCAAACCTCAGGCAAGGCAGAAACATGACTTTGACTCTGTGTCGCTATCCTTCAGTCAAATAGAATTAGCTGTCTTTATTTAAAAAGTCTTCACTGGCACCACAGTGCCAACACTTTCTGAGACAACAAAATGGACAGAAATCCATTTTCCAGCCTGAGAGGAAGGCAAAAAATAAATTGGAAGAATGAAGAGTGAAGAGGAATTGAGGCGTTCACAGCACTCGCAGTGCGAGTGATTGGAAGTGATGGGGAGAAAGCAGGAGAGGGATTCATTTGCTTAAAACATGGAACTGGAATTGACTTTGAGGTGCACGTTGCATCACTGAGGAACCCAGACTACCATGGCTCTGCTGGGGGAGTGCTGCACAGCAGCAGGAAGGGAGGGATGGAGGGAGGGGTGGAGAGATGCTGGTGTGGGTCAGCTAGTGCAGAAACCAGGGATGGCTCTGGCCATCCACCCCAAACACAGGGCAGACAGCTGTGTGCTCTGTGGTCCACCACTGGAGGCTCCTGACAGTCCTTCAGGAAGGTCACAACCTCTTCTACTCACCAAGTGTGCCTTGTGTGGGGCCAGCTGAGAAAGGATGCCCCAGGAAAACCTGGGATGGGCCAAACCTGAAAGTCCAGATGCAAAATACCCACCCAAAAAGGTGTTCAGGGCAGCACTTCATCTGCACCTCTGTCTTTGCAGTGACAGATACTGATAAAATACTGCAAAACTTGGTGAAGCCAGTGCTTACCCAAAGCAGCTGGGAAGGGATTGGCAAGGCTGCCCAGGCTTCCCTGGGTGTCCCTGTGAGCTCTCCAGCCTGTGCTGCTGTCAGTGTTGTGTTGGGGAGCTCCGGGCAAGGTCTGAACACACGTCTGCAGAAGTGCCTCTATTTTAGCACTGCAGAGTTTCCAGCGAGTGACACTTTTCAGTGTGTTTCTTTTCCATCTCACTGTTCTGCCTCTGACTAATGAAGTTTGTCCCTTTTTGGGGGCTGATAACATTATGCTCCTCTTGCTCCTGTTCGCGTCTCAGAAGAAGAAAATTTCCTGTCTATAAAATTGCTGGAGACATCGATTTGCGCTTATTTCATGGCAGTGATTTTACTCGGCTTTGCTGTTTATGCTCGGCACTGCAGATGCTTCCAGAAATCAATGCTGCTGCTCTCCCTGCTCCTGACAGGCAGCTCCTGGGAACTGCTGCCAGTGCCTCTATGTCCTCCCTGTTTTCCTTGCCCGGGCTCCCTTGCCTGGGATTATGTTCCTGCTTCTCAAGTTGCCCATGTAGGAAACTGCCCGGCTGAGTGATCAGACAGGGGTACAGCTGGAAAGGAAAGGAGGGCTCTGACGTCTGCCCACGCACACCCTGCCATGCCTCTGGGGTTTGTGCGCCAAGCAGCGGCCCCGGGTCAGCGTGAGCTTGGCAAGGCTGGCTGGGCTACAGGAGTGATGGGTATTAATTAAGCTGCTCTGCCCTCCTGGGCTGCTGACAATGGGAGCTGCTAAACCAGCTGTAAATCTCGCCCTGGGGATTGTGGGTTTCTGTCAATCCTGGGCTCAAGTCGAGTCCCAAAACTTGAGGAGGGGTTGAGTCCTTCAGTTCTTACTAAAACCTTCCAGGTCCTTTCTAGGAGACTCTAGTTTATGTTTTGGCAAATCCTATTGCTAGAAATTAGTTTTGGAGCCTGGCTTTGGGGGGATTAATCCATCCCAAACCAACCAGAACACAGGTGACTCTATAGAGACAGTGCTGCACTAATGCCATGTTTCTGGTGCTGAACTCAGTGTGTTACACTGCATTGGGGAGCTCAGAGGCAGCTCCTTCCTTCCACTTCCCTGAGCAATTTCATTAACAGGAGTGGGAAAAAATCTCCCCTGAGCAAACCAGCTTGCAGTGAGGCAGAAGAAACAGAACAGTGAGTGACACTTTTCCATGTGCCTGTTTTCCAGGCTCTGGACTGAGCTGCCCCTGGCCGAGGTGCCTGACCCCCTCCCAGGGCAGATCTGGTGTGTTGCCATATTCCCCAATAAAATGCTGGGTGGGGAAAACAATTCTTCACCTGAAGTTCAGCATTTCAGACACCAGGCTGGGAGTTCACAGCCCAGCTGCAGTCAGCACTTAAAACTTATTTTGTTCCCCACCCCGCTTACCCAGTTTCTGTTCCAGCACAGCAGTTTGCTGTGTCGTTTTCCTCCCCAAGTGCTTTCTCCTTCCCCTTGAGCTGCCACCTTCTTGTTGGCATCAGGGAGTTACTTCCATTGATGTCTGGGCTGAGCAGTTCATTAATGTGCACAGTATCAGTTTGGAAGCAGTCACAGGTGCCCAGGAGGTGTCCCTGAGAGGGAAAAGGCTGAACATCTGTACAAAGCAGCTCCATCACAGGCTGCAAGTCCTGCCACCAGATTTAGTCTTTTCACCTCAAGAGAGAGGATTCAGTTTATGTATACTCTTAATAAGGAGTATTTGCCCTATCTTCCCATTAAAGAATGTTAACACTCTGAGGTTACTCCTTTTAGTTTTAATTTTTATTTTTTTATTTGTCACATAACAGTGAAGAAAAGTTGTGGCCCTGTAGCCTGCAAACCTCTGGAAAAACCACCATCTGTCATTGAAATGTAGTGGAAAAATTCTGATTTTATTTCATCTTCAGCAGTGCTTAGCATTTTAATTTGACCTTGTATGGTGCAATTCTCCTAAGTTTTCCCTAGGCTTCCATAGTTCTGAATATTAGAGAAAAAATCAGTTAATGTAATCATATTTAATAAATTATTAGATTTAATTACTTTAATATTACTCTTCTAAAGATCCTGTTGCTGTTTAATCTGCCTTCTTGCAGAACCCCAAGCCTGGGGCAGTGCAGGATGCCAGAGGCTGCTCTGGAGCATTTCTTCTCTGTGGATGTTGTTCTTTCCTTGAGCCCTTCTGCTTTCCAGCAGTTGTGTTGAGACAATCCCTTCTACAATTTCTTGCAATGCTTTATTTTAATATATCTTCCCTTGTCACTGCAAGACTGAATCCAGCCTCTTGTAAAGTGATATCTAAATCACTGCTGCAAGGAGGAGATGAAATATGGGCGCATGAGAGGGGAGACAAGGGATGTGACTGAGGAGGAAAAAGTCACAGAGCAAGAAGAAATATGGACAGGGTGTGTGCAATGGGCCACGTTCCTCACAGCTGCTGTCAGTGCTGTGGTTCAGGTGTGGTTCAGGCTGTGTGTGTGTATGGACACGGGTCTCTGCCTCTTGCCATGGAACAGCGAGAGGATCCGATGGGCGTGTGTGGCTGTGCTGTGCATGTGCACGTACACAGCTACCTGGGTGCTATTGCACACACAGGGGCACTCTGAAACCAGCTGGAAATCCACATGTGTCCATGCTCAGCAGATGGCTTTTGCCAGTAGTGATATTCCTGCAGCCTGTACACGGCTGGAGCAGTCCCACGGACACTTCACTGTGGGTGTGTTCATGGTGACTGCTCAGCCTGGTGCATTTGGATCTTTGAAAGGGGACAAAAAAGGAGCAGCATGGATAGGCTGCCCATTAAGATCATCTAGTTCAACCCCTGGTTTTGGGACTAGACTGTCACCAGCACATCAAATGCAGTCCTGGTTGAGTGTTAAATAAAACAAGTTTCTGTAACAAGCAAAAGTCTGCTCTGTTGAGCCTGAGCTCAGGGCAGCACATGCTGAGGGACTTGGTGCAAGCACTTTGCTGCTGCTGCTGCAAGAACACGCCTTGTGGAGTATTGAAGAGCATCCTGAGTATATTCTTCTGCCTTCTGTATTCCCAGGGCACAGCTAGCCCTAAACTCACCGTGGTGGTAGCAACTTTCTCTTAACTTCAACCTGAATGTATCAGCTTGTGTTTGTTCCTATGCCAACCTTGTCCCTGAGCCCAGGCAGCTCACTTTCCTCTTTCCTCTCCTCTCCTTCTCCTGTCCCATGTTTGTGGAGAATGATTGTATCTCTGCTGCTCCATGTTCCATGAGGCTGAGCACACGGGCCCCTCTCTGGCTCCCCAGCTCTCTCAGCAGCCCTTTGCTGCCCAGTTTCCCCCCACATCCATCCCAGTTGAACACGGGTGACCAGACCCAAACAAAGTGCCCAGATAAGATCTGCCTGGGGCCCTGCACAATGGAAACTTCTGCTAAGCCCAGCCAAGGCATCTGCTAAGGGATGAGAGTCTCGTTCCTGCAGGATGAGATTTCCCTTCAGTATTCAGCTACTGTAAGTGTTGCTTTTTCAAAACTATGTTTATCATTGGCTTTGTGCATTTCAATACAACTTCATTTTTTACAGTGGATTCATGACACCTTACAGATCCATCTGAAATCAATCTAAATGCCAACCTTTATCAGATCTCAGCAGCTCTCCACAATTGCTTTTTGTCAAGAAAACCTTTTCCCAGGACTCCACTTGAAACAGGAATGAGTCTTTTAAGTCTCACACCTCTTCAGGGATTGGCAAAAGTAGTTTCCTACACTAAGTCTCCTTGAACCCATGTTCTTGTGCTCTGTGTGCTGCCTCCCTGCACAGGCAGCCCCATCAGTCTTCTGCTACGTTCAGATGCTTCAAGGACTCTCATGATTCCCTAAAAAAGTTGTTTTCCTCAAAGCATAGGGATTCCCACTGGATCCACCATTCAGGGCATCCTTTGTAAGACAGATTGGGGGTGGGGGGAAAAGCAGCATCTGAGTGATCCAGGCCACAGAGGGGAATGGCAGCTGGTCAAGTCAGCGGTGACGTTGCCTCGTATAAATCAAGAGAGGTGGCAGCTGGGTGTTGCTTGCAAGGAGCAGGAGCAAAGGGATGGCTGCTCGTGGGCCAGGGAGGCTGAGTGGAAAAGGTGTGTCTGCTTGGCTGCAGCTTTTATATAAGGGCCACTTCTTTCATCTCAGCTGTGGGGGAAAAAAGGGACATCGCAGAGTCTCGAGGAGTCCAGAAGAGCCTGAGTGGAGCCAAGAGCCCATCCCAGCTGGCTGCAGCTGAGTCAGGTAACATCCTCTGTGTGCTGGTTGGGTGGTGACAGGGTCTTCAGTCTGGAAGTGCCTGACTGATTTGGTTGGAGATTGTGCTGGGCACCAAGCTCTTCGTCACCTCCCTATGTCTGCTGTGTCATGATTAAATTTATGTTAGTAATTATTAAGTTATAACTTCTAGCTAGCTTATTTTTATCACTTGTGCTTTAGTTTATTGCTTTTGAAAGGTAGAAGGAACATAGATAATCCTCAGATGTTTCCCTTGGCAAAGCCCCTCACCAAAACACCTGTAACTGCACATCACAGGGATAGAGAAATAACTTTAACATCAAGTTTGACTTCTTTTGTGTGAACATTTTGGGCCAGTCACAAGGGATGAGGAAAGGGCTTTCACTGACCCACATGTGGAGCCTGTCCATGTGTGTGGACATGAAGAAGGTTCTGTTGCTCTGGGCTTGAGCAGAGTCTCTTTTGATCTGGATAAGGAGCAAAGGAGGGATTCCTTTCTTGACTTCTTTCCTCATGAAGACACTGGGGTCACTTCTCAGAGTCTTTTTCCTCACTCTCCCCTCTGATGTCTCCCTTGGCAGCCGGGGAATCTTCTGGAGATGATGGTATTGAAGCTCTTTGGGATCATCTTTTTCTGCAGCCTCCTCTCACCCTCACAGGAGGTCTTGTCGGGCCTGTCCTGCGCCGTCAGCCCGCGGGCGATGCAGAAGGGTAACTACAGAGAGACACGGGTTGGGTTTGCTTTGAAAGCTCTGCAGGACTGGGATGGGGACTAAAATTTCCTGAGTGTCTTCATCTTTATTTCATAATTCCTCAGGGCTGCAGGCTTTGGTCAGAGCCCCTGAAAGCCATCACCAGATTCATGGGTCAGGGACATCTCTGCTCCAGAACTGGGGCATATTTCAGCTCCAAGCAGCCACACAGAATTTCAGGGCTAGATGTGGGTTACTCCCTCTTTTTGTCTCAGTTTCTTATTTCCATATTGGAGCAGCTGATATCTGACAAGCCGTTGCTGTGTAGTAGCAGACAGAATAGTATTTGCAATGTTCAGGCTTGTTTCAAGTTGGTTCTACTAAAAAACTCCAAAAGCCAAAAGCAAAAATAAACAGGCAAAAATCAACAAACAAAAACCCCTTGACAAAGGGGAAATGAGTTGTGTGTGTAAGCCCAGTCCCTGAGTGGGGTCAGTGGTGTTCCTGGCAGTGCACAGCCAAACTGTGACATTTGAAGTGGAGTCTGGGATGCTTTCCACTGCTGCCCCTCCTTTTAACTTCACCAACGGCAGCTTTGGTTTATTGCACCGAAGTTGCAAAATACCATCCCTGTGTTATTTGACTGCATGGAGACAGCTGATTTCTCCATGAAGAGTTTTGGGGAGTGGAGGGGCTTTGCTGTGCCAGGATGGATCTGCCTCAGTGGGGAGAGGTCACTGCTGCCTGTGCTGGTCCTCACACACAGATATTTTCCAGTTCTCTCAGATGCCATGATTCGTAATGAGCTCATCCACCAGCACCTGCAGGGTCTCGTGATTCCCAACATCATGGGTGAAGGGGGTCAGCTGAACTCTCCCACCAGCATCACAGAGTAAGTGCTTTGCTGTGAGTGCACTTTCAGCATCAGTTCTGAACAAGACAAGCTGAGCTGACCCTAGCATGGTTGGCCTGGGCTGGTATCCTTGTTTTATTGTGGTCCTGAAATTCTGACCCAATAATGTCTGTGTGGTTGCAGTGTGGGTGGCAAGGGACACTGCAGGTTATGGGTGCAGGTGCAGAATGACAGCTCTGGTGGTGCTGTCAATGCCTGACAGCACTGAGAGAGGGAAGAGGGACGACAGTGGGAAAAGGCACATGGCTCTCCAAAGTCAGCTTCCACCCCAGTCTGGTTCTAGGCTGCCTTCTTTTAGCAAGCTGTCTTTTATCCTTGTGCCTCCAGCTGGAGGTGGCTGGGGTGCTGTGGGTGCCGCAGGTTCCTCCCTGGGTACAGCTGTCAGCCGCTGGAAGGTGTTTTTAATTTGTGCTGCTGTTCACAGCCTGCATCTCATCAAGGTCCGGGCGCCCACGCTGTCGGTGGCGGTGCTGTCAGGGATCGGGGTCCAGCTGGCCATTGGGACAAAGCTGCAGCTCAGAGGCAACTGGTGAGTGGGGGATTCAGGGTGGATGTTGAGGGAAAGCCCTACCCTGACACATTTTGCATCTCTTAAGGATTTTGAGGTGTTTCTTACCTATAATAAAGTCAGAGAGCAACAGAGACACCAAAATGTGACCTGTGGCATTGTTAATGATCTGCAAGAAATGGAGAAGTCTGTTCCTCCTGGCTTTGGTGAGTTTCTCTGGGTAGAAGCTGAGAGGTGGAATAATCCCATTTGCTTTTTTGCAGCTTGCTTGGCCTGCTCTCAGAACTCATTGACATCTTAGTGGAGGTGAACATTACTGCAAACATTAAATGCACAAATTTCGAATCTGGCACGTTCCAGGTTGTCACTGAAGACTGCCTCTGCATTCTTGCGGGTGTAAAGGTCAAGGTCCTTTCTGGGTAAGTGCCTGTGGATCTATGTTTCCATTATGTGCAATCCTCTCCTCTTTATCCAACAATATGGACAGTCTGCCAGGACACAGACGGTGCTCAGCTGATACACAGCCAGGCCTCAGGGATGGGATTTCTTTCCTATTGCCAATGCCAGTTGCTTCAGTGGAATGAGGGTTAATTTGCCCTGTTTGCCTGTGGAAATTTTAAGATCTGAAGCATGAGGTTTGGTAACTTTCCCAACACACTTTCTCTAGGCTTAGCTAGAGAATTGATATCCAAAGGGTAGGAGTAATAGGGCTGGGAGAATTCCAGGAAAACAGGACCATTACTTTCCCTGGTTTTTTACTCTGCCTTTGGCTGCTGTCCCAGGAGAATGCAGGGCATGAGGAGTTTCCCACTGACTGCTATGGCTGTGTGTAATTCCATGCAAATGTCCCATCTCTTGCTCAGTCTTATTAAATTCTTGACAGCAAGGATTTGCTGACTTCATATATTGATGAACGCAGCAGTAAATTGATAATGGGAAATATTTTCTTCTATTGCTTTTGAATTACTCACTTTTCAGGTTCATTGTTCATTCTCCTAATTAAGTTTTGCATTATGCATTATATTTCAATCAGTGCAGCAGCTGCTTTGAAAAATGCTGTGTGAGTGAACATAGGAACACAACTCATCTGCTCTGGGGGTCATGTTTTAATTTTTAGCAGGATTAAAGTGATGGTTTGCAGGAAGTGAACTCATGGGGAGGGAAGAGAAGTGCAGATATACACAAATGACTTCATGGCAGCTCCTCAGATGCATTTGTAGGCAGAATTTGGGTATAAATAACAGGCGCTCTATGAATTCCTGCTGTCTGTGTCTTGCCAACTCAACAGTCCAGAAATATATTGATTATCAGACAAAACTGCCTCTGTGCTGCTGCAGGCATCGCATGTCCTGAGTGAGTTGTTCAGCAGCAGCGTGGAAATGTCACACAGCAGATTTCTCCTCTTGTTATTCCATATGCAAATTGTTTGTTCCCAGTAACTAACATGAAGATATTTCCTAACAGCTCCCTCTTCCCTTAACTACAGCACTGATTTAAATACCAGAGGGAGATACCAAACACAAGGTTAGACTGTGAGAATCTCACTCCTTTCATGCAGTGAACACTCCCTGAGAGCTGAAGGGAAAAATTCTTCACAGAAAAGGTTGTCAAGCATTGGAACAGGCTGCCCAGGGAAGCTGTAGAGACACCACCCCTAAAAGTGCTAAAAAAATGTGGCTATGACACTTGAGGACATGGTTTAGTGGGGAACATGGTGGTAGTGCAGAGCTGATGGTTGGACTTGGTAATTTTAGATATCTTTTCCAACTTTAATGATTCTGTGATTCTCAGCAATGAGTCAAATTCTCCTCTCAGTGGGATAAGTGGCTCTGTTGTATCTCCAGCCCCTGCTTTGGCAAGCATCAGCCACAGCAGTGGCCCTGAAGGGATGACTGAGGGTGTAGGAGAATGTAAAATGAAGGCTGGAGATCTTTTTGTCTTCTGTCCTGGAGTTTTGTTTGTGCTGATTTGGAGGGTTTTTTCCTTTCTTTTCCAGCATACTCACCCTGTCAGTGAATGAGCTGGTGCTTCGCCAGCTGACAGCGACTCTGCCCGCTTTGGTATGGCTGAGGATTGTCCTCCTTTCACAGCTGAAGCAGAAATACTGGGAAAAAAAATGGTTATGAGGCCACAGCAAGAGTCACTGTCTCTCTGTGCTGCTTTCCCACATCACTGGCATGGGCCATGGGGCTGGGATGTCCACAGGGCTGCAGCCTGTAGGGTGATGCCTCAGATGTTCCCCAGATCAAAACATTCCCCTTCAGTGTGGTCCCACAGCTCCAGGGATGCTCCACTGCCCCAAGTCTTTCACAGCATCCCAGCTGTGTCTATTGCCATGCAACTTTTTTCCCTGGAGGGGAAAGGAGGGAGTCCTGGCAGGCTGTGGGTGATGGTGGTGAGGGGGGTTGAGCAGTCACCTTTCTGCTTTGTGCTGCAGCTCTGTCCCATGGTGGAAATTGTGATGAACCTTGTGAACATCCATCTCCTGAGCAGTCTCAATGGTGCGTTGCTTGTGGAGGGTGAGGCACTGCTTCCCTGTGTTTCCCACAGTGGGAACAAGACCCATTTCCCACATCAAGTCCCTCAGTGCATCAACAGAAGTCCAGCACTCCTGCAAGGCTGTTGTTGAGCCTGGAATTCACGCCCCAGCGTTCCAATGAACTGCTCCCACCTTGTCCCTCCTTATCCCATTTTTATGCATCACGTTTGGATCTTTCTTACTGTCTTTGATGCTCTTTTTGTGCTATATCCTAAAGGCAGATCCCACCAAGTTGAATCTGGGGATGTTCTGGCCTTTTGGAGTAGCAGCAAGCACCCCTCAGCCCTGTTTGTGGGTGTGGGGGCTGGTGGTCTTTGGGGTCAGGGGAGGTTGAGTAGCTGCTGATATCCTGGTGCTATAACAATCCTTTTCCNACTTGCAAAGAGGAGAGCTTTAAAAAAAAGCAAGCAGCTGGAGAGAAGCAAATGGGACATGAGCACTAAAGAGGAGCAGGGACTGATAGCAAACACTGCAGCCTGTGACACCCATGCTGCTGCACTGGCTTTGGTGCAGTGACTTCACCGGGAGGAACCTTTGCTCCCAAGCCCCCCGGATGGTCAGAATCAATTTCCTTAGTAAACAGTTGGTGTCAATGTGGGTCTCTGTGGAGCTGGAGGGTGGCTGGGGGGAGGTCTGGGGTCGCTGGGTATAGCACCCTCGCCCCTCGGTGCTTGGAGTGAGACCTC
>VXBB01010749.1:99187-158891 GCA_013399915.1 Illadopsis cleaveri
TGGAGCTGGAGGGTGGCTGGGGGGAGGTCTGGGGTCGCTGGGTATAGCACCCTCGCCCCTCGGTGCTTGGAGTGAGACCTCAAGGATGAAGTGAAGCAGTGATTTGTGATTTGGACAAAGTGTGTTATTAGCTAATAACACCTCAGTTACAGGCTCAGCTTTATCAGCTCCTGTCATCTATGAAACAGAGTGAACTGCTCCGAGTCCAGTGCTTTCCCGAAGCTCTGAGGAAGGAGGGCTGTTCAGCTGGCACTGCCCCGCACTCCCGTGAGGATCTGAACATGCCTCGAGGCTTTGAGGATGATGTCTGTGTCTCCTCTCTTTGCAGGGTGTGGTGAAGCAGGTGGGAGGCGCCACCATCCCCCACGATTCATCCCCCTCTGCTCTGCCTCCTCTGATGGACAGGCTCATGGTCATGGCGCTGCGTGAGGGCTTCCTCAATGCAGTCGTGACCCTCATGATGCTCCAGTTGTCACCACAGACCTTCCCCTGCACGCCAGATGCTGTGAGTACAGCAGGGCCTGTATTTCATGCTGGAGCGAGCGACAAGGGACAGGCATCAGCCTGGTCTCAGGTGTGCTCAGGGAGGGCTGAGCCTGTCCCAGGGTGTGTGCATTGTGTATGTGCTCGCTGGCAGAGGCTTGACCCCAGCACTGCCTCCCTCCTGCCCTTCTCAGAAAGCTGTAATAGCACCTGCACTGCCCAGCTGTGCTCTTGTCTGTAAGGACACCTCTGGGGACACCAGTTGTGTACTGGTTGTGCCGTGGACTCCTGCAGGCTGTGATCTGTTTCAAGGAGTCTGCAAAGTGCCAATGAGAAAAGACATTGCAGGTCTGCAGTGCCATTCCCTGGGTGTTTGCATTTCCCGTGCCTCTGATCTCTACTTCCAGTGGGAAATTTTAGGGGTCCACACATTGGCAAGTGTTGAAAAACTCTGGGGGACATCACCTTCCACGGCTGGGTGCTATCACCTTAACAACGACCAGGAGTCACCCAGACAGCTGGGGAACAATGGAGAGAGTGGGAGGCTCGGGTTGCTGTGTAATGGGGTGGCCCTGGCAGGATGGGTGTTGTTGAAATCAGCTGGAGGGCTCACGGGGGCTGCTGCTGCTTCTGTTCTCACAGTTCTCTGGTGCCAACCAACTGCGTGAAGCCGTGTGGACCATCGCTCGTCCTGGGGTGAGGAACTTGTTCTGGCACAAGGGTTTGTGTAAACCTCTCCAGGATACACCTGCATGTGCCAAAGATCCCCAGTCCTCTGCCCCCCTGCTCTTGCATCAGCACGGCCTGAGCCTGTCCTGCTGCCCCACCAGCTGATAGGAGTGGGAGAGGGGCCTGGGGCTTTGCACAGCCCCTGCCCGGTACCTGCTCTCCTGTGTGCCATTGTCTGTTCCAGTCTTCTCCTGCTCCCTGAACAGGGCAAAGCCTTCTCTCAGTTTGTGGCCATTGACATAGGAAGCTGATAAATATCTCCTGTTTCCTTGTCTGGTATATCCCATTTTTGGGCACCCTCCAACACCCACAGCCCCCTCTGTGTCCACCTTTCCTTCCTCAGCCCTCATGCACTCAGCATGGAGAGCTGATCCATACTGCTGGACCTATTTGCTCTGTAAATTTGGCTTGTCCAGGGGGTGTGTGACCTTGGGGAGGCCCTGTAGAGCTATGGGGCTGTGAGAGTCTGCCCGAGGACTGCCAGTCCCCTGCCTGCCTGGTGTGTGGGGTGCCAGCAGCCACCTCTATGCGTCCTCAATTCCCACAGTGCTCCGCCTGCAGTGGGAGCAGTCCTCTGAGCATCAAACTGGTGTTGAGAGGGAACCCGCTCATCACCTTGGAAGAAAACAAAGCCAGTGTCAGGCTTTCAGTCCTGATCCAGCTGTTCAGTAACCGCTTGGATGGATCCATCCTCAACCTCCTGCTGCTGAGGGCCGTAAGTGTGGATGGAGTTGCCATTGAGGGTGCAGTGTGCAGCCAGCTGGGTGAGTGGTGGCTGGGATGGGGATGGTTCCATGTGCTGATCCTCTCCCTTTCTGCTTGCAGGACCTTGGTCTAAACGTCCGTGTGTCGGTTGTTGGGGGCAGGCTGGTGCTGCAGCTGGGCTTGGGCAGGTGAGCTGTCCCCTCATACAGGTGGGGACATTCTTTGTACTGTAATGCTGGCTCTGGGGCTCCTGACTTGAAATGTTTTCCATGTCTGTAAACCAGACATTTCATCTCCTGAATGTGAGAATTTCATACCTGACTGATGGCATAAGGTGGATGAGGTAGTTCAGGAAGGATTGCAGCAGTTGGAAAGTTTTAAGAGGCTGGAGAAAAAGTGTGTCAGTTTTATAACAAGGAGGAATGAGGTAACCTGAATAATTGTAAGACTGTCAGCTTGACTTTGATCCTGGGCAGTGGTTCGAAATGCCTGATATTGGACATGAATGATAAAGCAGTAAAGGAAAGTGCTGTCATTAATGCCAGTCAAGGTATGATTAAAGATTGGAGAGCATTCCTTATAGCGGGAGGTTTGAGGATTTGGGGCCATTTAGCTTGTCAAAGTGCTGGATTTAGAAGCAAAATTGGCATAGCTTGTATGCAGCGATACAGGGAATAGAAATGCGTCAAAAGGCTTTTAATTCAATAGACAAGGGTATAACAAGATTCAATAGAAGTAGAAAAGAGAAATTGAAAGTGGAAATAAAGCATCCATTTTAGGTATGGATAGTCGTGTGATTGCAGTGATAGATGAGGAGCTGTAGCAAATTCACCAGGTCCTCAAATCCAGACTGTGTGCTTTTACATAGAATCACAGAGTGGTTTGGGTTGGAAGAGATCTTAAAGATCATCCAGTTCCAGCCCCGCTGCTACGGGGTTCTAGAAACTCTGCTCTCAGCTGGCCAGGAGCTGTGTCCTTCCTGAAAGTGAATAATCTGGACAGGGAGAGGGAAGGCACAGCCAGAAGCTGTGTGTGCCCTGCTGCAGTGCTGCATCATTGACAAGCAAATTAAAATTAGGTTAAGCTTTTATTTTCCTATTTTCTTTTCTCTCTTGCAAGTGTGCCAGTCCCTGTTTTTTGTGTTACAATGCAGATGTCCCTTTGTGGGTCTCTGCCCATGGGCTGAGTGTGCTTGGAGGTGGCCAGGGTCTGGCTGTGAGCTCTGGCCAGTGCCTTGTGTCTGACCTGATGTTTGCTCTCCTTTCCCTGCAGAACTTCCCTCTCCTTGGTGTCTTCTGGTGTTGGCATCAGTAATGTAAGTCTCTAACACTAGTCTGGGCTTTTCTGGGCAGGGAGAGCAGCCAGGCATGATGCCCTATGGCTCCTGGGCAGGGAGGGAGCCAGGCAATGGCTGTGGGATGCTGTGATGGATTACCCCTGCTGATGGTCAGAGCTGTTAGCTGCTCTGTGGTGTAGGTTGTAGCAATTCCTCTGTTGCTGGGGTTTCTTTTTCCCTTCTGCCTTTTCTAATAAAGAAAATGTAAAGCTGAAATCTGTTTGTTTATTCACCTCTGCTTGGGCTCACATCAAGCTGCAGCAGAGGCATCATGAGGCAGAAGTTTTTCTAAAGGAAGGACTGAATACAAATTGAAGAAGAAAGGTAGATTCACTTTAAAGAGAAGAGGGACTGTTCTTTTGCTGTGTCAGTGGGCAGTGGTTTGCAGTCCCAAGGGTCCTGTCTTGCTGCTGGCATGGGCCAGGCAGTGCTGCTCACATGGTTGTTCTTTCTCTGATTCAGATCTCCAGCCTGAGGCCCCACTGCAGCAGTTTGCTTGTGGAAACACTCCTGCCTCCGATCAATGGTAAGGTGACCTGGCTGGCTGTAATGTTGGGAGCACTTTGAGTTCTGGGCAAGGAGGGAAGAGGGGGTTGTGTGTGTGTGTGTGTGTGTGTGTATGTTCAGAAGATGTACTAGGAGTGCTGGAGCCATTAAAACCCTGAAGTCCCCATTCTGAGGATGTAGTTAAAAGTCCAACCTTATATTTGCACCATCCCACCCCAGCATCAGTTCTGGCAACAGGCAGTGATGGAGAACCCAAGGAAAGCCAAGCACACAGTGATGGCCCTGAGAAGCTCTGCTCCCTGTGCCCTCCCTGGAGCAGCTCTGTTGTGGGGTGTGAGCTGCCTCATCATGTCTGTCTGTCCCCTGCAGTTATCCTGGGCTTGGGGATCCCGCTGCCAAGGGTGCTGCGCATTCCCATGGAGAATGTGGATTTTCAGATAAAAACGGTGAGTGCTCAGCTGGGCTGTTCCCTCCTGTGAGGCACCAGGGCTGTTTACAGCACCCTGCCAGTGGTGGCTGTGTGTGCAAGAGCTGTAGATTTTAATCCCTGAAAGACTGAAAGGGCTGCTGTGTCTGACATCCCTCAGGTCAGGGAATGCTACCTGAGGATGTGATGCCCACACATGGTGTGGACCCAGCTGCATCATGAGCAGTGCTCAAGCACTGGGGTAGGTCCCAGTTCCCTGTCCAGGCCCTCTTTTCTTTCTGCAGAATTCACTGGGAGCAGCTCTGATGTGGATCCAGGCATTCAGGCAAGCTCTCTCCAGTGGCACCATTCAAAGAGTCTTGAATTGCCCCAGGTTCCAGCCCAGTTCACCCTGGAGGTGTCCTGGAGGAGCTGGGATATTCCCCAACTCCTCCCAAAGAGTTCTGTGCCCTCCTTATTACAAACTAGACACGAGGACTTTTGCAGGAGCGTTCTGTCTTTGCTGTGTGTTGTGAACCAACATCCCTTGATGGGAGATAATGTGTTTGTGTTTCTCCCTGCACTCCTTCAGGGCATGATGGTGTTTTGGGTGTGAGATGTGGAGCCTGAGACATGGAGAAGACTGTGGGGGCAGAGAGAGGAAGAGAGCAGCGAGGATGGAATGCCAGGGCCAGCATTGTCTGCTTTTCTTTACTAAACTTGACTCAAGATTCTTGATAATATTTAAGACACTTTAAAGTGAATTGGCTTGTGTGAGCACAATTTGACACGTGCGTAAGCTAAACCTGACTGGCAGCTCTGTGTACAAATATTTATTTAGAGAATAAATGTGATTTTGGGGTCACAGTCACAGCAGTTGCATGTGGTGCTGCAGTGGAATTGGGAAATTTGTTCTGAGGTAAAACTTTTCCTGATAGAATGAAAAAGTGAATTTGTTGCATGTGGCTTCTGAAGTGAATCTCCCCATGCTTGTCCAGGAGGGTGTGAAGTGCTGAATGGGAGCTCAGAATACATTTGTCATGTAACTCTTTTAATAAATGTTCCTACTTTTTTAGTGCTTGGAATGAGGTTCTGGTTTCTGATACTTCTTAGGGTGAGCTTCTGTCCTGCTTCCACTTCTGTCCCTTTGTGACAATCAATATTTTAAGTTTGGGTTTGAAAACTCTTCCCACTTGAACTTCCTGAGAAAAATAATTGAACTTTCAGTGGCTCCTCCTGACCTGATAACCTGCTGACCAAATGCTAATCCACAAGCAGAAATCAAAATTAAATCAAATTTCCAAAGGTCATGAAGCATTTCCTAATACAATCTGGAGGGAAAACTTCCTTACCAGGGGACTGAGAGGTCTGATCACCCTCGAGAACACTTGTCTGCCAGACCCATGTCTGCTTAGGCTGATGTCACAGCCTCTTGGTCTCTGCATGTCACAGTGGCAAGAATCCCAGCATTCTGGATTTTAAAAAGCCCAAATTATTCTGGTTTTAAAAAAAAATTACAAATCTCAGGTTTTAAATGGCCTCTCCAACAGCAATTTTTCCCAGCACTGGATGTTATTATGAGTGTGTTACTTACTCCTGATGTCCCCAGAGGTTGTGGCAGTCTGGCACTGACCAGGTGAGGGATGGGGCAATATTCCTTTCTGCATTTCTGCCTGAAGGTAGGAGTGGCTCAGTATCTGCAGGGCCCAAACCTGTGGCTGCTGCATGAGCTCCCAGCATTGCTGTGAGGTGATGCAGAGGAACCACTGAACACGGCAGAGAAGGTGCTGGACCTGTTGGGGGTCCCTCTTTGTGTGAACAGGCCAGCATTCTCCTGAGCTGTGCCAAACACAAACCTGGTGTCACACACTGTCACCACATGGGCAGGCCTGCCTTGTGTCCAGCAGAAAGGTTTTGGGTGTGTTGAAGTCCATGACAACATTGAAGATGGGTGTCCTAGTAAATATAAACAGCTCCTTTGTTTCCCAGCATGGTGCAGGCTGATGCTGCTTGTGGGACAGTGCTCCCCAGAGACTCTTCAGCTGCTGGTGACACAAGCCTTGTCCTGTCCCTGGGCAGAAGTGGTGCTCCTGTGTGGTGACAGGGTGCTGCCCTGAAGCAGTGGGCTGGGTACAGCTCCATGGCCAGCTGAAACCCTGGGGAGTGAGGTGCCAGCAAGAGTGAACACTGTGGAGCTTTGGAGCCTGCTCAGGAGCCAGGAGCAGGGAGCTCAGATCCCGTTACTCCTGCTCTCTGGCACCAGCATGCCCTCAGAGCTGGCAGAGCAGGGTTTGGGGGTCTGTGTCACCCTGTTACCTGGACGATGGGATTAGTGACAACTCCCCAGCAACGTGTGCTGCCATCTGCTTTTTGTGCCACTTCAGGGCTCCTGCACTGCTGGGACTTGGTGTCTCCATCCATCCTTTTTGCCCACAGGTTGGCAGAACAGGCTGTGTTGATACAAGGTTTTGTTCTGGGTCCTGAGCAAACACCTTCCGGACAGTAAGGAAAGTTTAGGCCCTCTTTTCATTCCCGTTTGGCCATCACTTCTGTGTGTATTCTGCTCTACTGGGAGGCATTCATTTCTCTGGCACGTTACAGAGGGCTCTGTGATCTGGCACTGTCCCAGGCCTCTGCTTGTCTTGAGAAAGAAAACAGTGTGGCGACAACATGTGATGAGAGCTTGCTGCTTCATGGAGCACTGGCACAGCGAGCCCAGGGTCACAGAAGAGTGGAAAAATCATCTTGTGGCCCTAGAAAAGGCTTTTCCTCTTGGGGTCTGGCCTCCATCATGCTGCTCATCACATGGGACTGAGGGGCAAGCAGCAGAGGAGCCTTTTCCAAAGGAAAGGCCAACATCTTCTCAGTGTTACTTGTCACTTCTGCAACTTGTGAATCTAATGCTCTAAATTTCTAGTGGGTTCAGGAGTATATCCAGAGCAGGAAACTGCAATCCAGAACCCTTAAGAGCTGGGATATTCCTGTTCAGGAAAGTTTCTTTTACACTGGAACCTTGACAGGCTGGAAAATCTTTGCTGGGTGAGCAGCAGGAGGGCTTGCCAGGGACTGGCTGTACAGCTGGTGGTTTGTGGGTTTGTTGGAGCTCCCTGGCCCTTGCTCCAGCAATGCCCCTGGCAAAAGCTTCATCCCTCTGCTGTTTTGTGGGGGCTGGAGAAGGGGCTTGTTCCCCCTGCTCCAGTGTTTGAACCATCTGGATGGTGCATGCTGCTCCATGTGCCAGTAGTGAGGGAAGCTGGGGGTCACCAGGCAGATCTTCCTGCAGGACTGCCCAGGAAAGTGATGGAGGGATTAGACCCAAAGGGGCTAATGCAAACAATTTTTTTCTGCATTCCTTTTCCCTGGCTGTGCTGGGGGTCTCAGTAAATGGGGTGACTGGAGAGAGAAGCAGAAGACCCTCCTTCTCCAGAATGAGCCAGCTTTACTCTAAGCCTGTGGCTATTCCCAGGTGAGGCTGGCAGTTGTGGGTGCAGCTCCTGAGACTCCAGCCCTGCACTGGAGAGGCAGAGTCAAGCAGTGAAGCTTGGAGCGAGAATATTTCCTGCCAAAGAAATGCATCTTTTCTTTGGCAGGAAATATTTTCTAACCTTCTACTGTAGCTTATTCCTTTTGCGAAACTGGTTTAACATATATTAGTCAGGGAATAATGGTTGCAGCTCTACCAGGAAACTTTTATTAGGAGCTGTTCCTGCTATGGCCAACCTTGGGCATTAACATCATTAGTCAGGTCCCTACTCTGGGCATATAAACCTTCAGGGCTCTTTACTCCTTACAGTAAATCAACCTGGCTTGTTTTGTTTGCCTTCCTGTTTCTGAGCCTTTGAAATACAATGTTTTGAAGTGTTTTTCAGCAGCTCCAGAGGCTAGAAATGATGTGTATAGTTGTAGCAACTGAAAGCAGATGTAGGTGTAATTAATAAGGTTTCATGGCTGGAGTGTTATGTGAAGCATCACCGTGGGAGAGCTGAGGTGGGAGCTGCATGATCAGGGATGAGGATGATCCTCCTGACCTGCATGGTCAGGGACAAGGATTCTCCTCCTGGGCATCAGCACAGCCACATGTTCACTCTGTCTGGGGCAGATGCCAACAGCACCCAGTGACTGAGTGCCTGGGGCAGCTTTTGAAGCTCTGTTATCACCCACCCTCCCCTTTTTGGATGCCTGTGTTTGTTGTGGGTGTTTTTACCCCCCTTTATGTTCCTGAACAACCGGGAGATGTGTTTGGTCAGTAGGAAAGATCATCCCAGTGCCAACGACCGCGGCGCCGGCGCAGTCTGACGCCTGCAGTCAGCTCTCATTCAGCATTTTCTCTGTGATGAGCTTCCTCAGAAGCAAAGTGTTGAAAATATAACTGCCTTCAGGTCTAAAATTAGAAACCATTCTGCAGACTGATTTCCTCCCCCTCCTTTCTGACCCAGGAAACTCACCAGCTGTAGTGTTCCCATAGTAACACGAGACATGGAGGAAAAGCAGATGAAAGATCTCTCGTTGTAGGGGTTATGTTGTTCTGAAGCTGAGAGGCATGAGTCTGTTTTGCATCCTTGTAAATGAGTGGAATTAATTAAATGTAGGGTCTGGACATGATGGGCAAAATTAATCTGTTTATAGGTACAAATTGTTGAGGGGGGAAAAATGTCAATAGTCACACCAGCAAATGCAGAATTAAAGAGAAATATTTAATTAATGCACAGAATGTTGTTACAATACATTCTCTGTGCAAAAAAAATACCAGGATCAGGGCTGGAAGAGAAAGGTGCTAGTGCAACACCAGAATATCATATTATCCAGAATATAAAACCACGATGTTTTAGTAAGTCAAGAAAGAAGATTTTCAACATTTCAAGCAGTGGCAAACCACAGAGCACGATGTGAGAGTCAACTGAATGATTCTGCCACTGTTTCACTGCAGACACTGGACTTCACTCCCAGGTGTTGGTCTCTCTATTCCTTGCCTCTAGCTGGAGGTTGCAGGGCATCAAGACATAATCCTGACCAGGGAAAGAAGGAAGGAAGGAGGACTGAGCATGGTGCCTGTGTGGCTCCATCAGCCCACACTGGGCTTCACCATCACCACCCACGGCCCCAACCACTGCCTGTGTCCATGGGGCTAAAGAGGGGCTCGGTCTAATGAAGGCAATGGAACTTGGTCCTGCAAGTTACCAGGGCCGGAAGATCAGGCTCTGATTTATTCTGGAGCTGGGAGGTTAGCATTGCTCCCAGGTTTCCTTTAAATCAAACACAGCAGGGAGCAATTTAAATGTCTTATTTCTTACCTTGTGAATTGAGATGTTGACATCAGTGTAAGTGAAATTGGCAATGTGGGGCAGGAAAACACCCTGTCTCAGGACCGCTGAGAAAAGGAAAGAGGGAAAGTTGCCAGCTGGGTGCTGCCTGGGTCCACGTGGAGCATCCCACATGGCAGCACCCGCAGAGCTCCCATCTCCTCACTGTTTATCTGGGCTGGCACCTCCTCACGGATTGTGGGCAGGAACAACTCCTCCAGCAAGGCAGTCTGTGGGGGAAAGTCAGGGTCAGCTCATGGTGTAGGGCTAAAGCAGGAGGAGAGGGGCAGAGACCTGTGAGAGGGTCCTGATGCTCACTGCACCTCTTCCCATCCCACAAGGACTCAACTGTCCCTCTCACCAGGTGCAGTGAGCACCCAAAGTCAGTATTTCCGTATCTCCTTGCTGGCACCCACTGCCCAGGATGGCTGAGGCAGCTGAGGGGGAGCAGGCTCTGAGAGGATGGTACCAGGAGTGGCCACAGCTGGAGGTACCTACCAGTACAGGACCCACGTCAGAGGTGGCCAGGCTGAGTTCAACCTCCCTGGAAAACAAAGAGCAGCAGAGGAGCTGCTGGTGCTGAGATGAACTCAGCAGTTTCCCCCTTTTCCCCAAACTTCCCATCTGGGCTCAGGGCCTTTGTGGTAGTGTGGAAGCTGCAATTCCCACTTTTCTCCCTAGCCATGTTTCTGGAATTTCACTGTCTCCCAGGGGAAGAAGCTATGTCTGCAGTGCCCAAACTCTAAAAGCTAAAACCCTTCCCAGACCACTTTGCCTCTCCTGTGACTGGGACATGTCCCCTCTGGGTTCCTGCAGTGCAGACAGGGTCATTACTCTATGGCTGCCACAGAGATGATCATCCTCGTGTCGACAACGCTCAAGTGGAGCCTGGCAGTCACATCCTGTGAGGGAAACAGAGGGCAGGGTCAGTGAGGAAACAGCCCCACTTTGGCTTTGTGGGGTGTGATGAACCCATGCATGTGCTGCCTCCTGCAGTGTGCTCCCTGCATCCTGCACGATGCCACATGGGCAAACGCTGCTGGAGACCGGGAGCACTGTGATGGAAAAGGCTGAATCAGCCCCTGCAGGGGCTGCAGTGGGGCCAGGGCTCAAAGGAAAGGGCAGTGCCCGTGGGCAGCAGGGACACACTCGCAGCACACATTTCCCAAGCTCAGCTTGCTCCCACACTCACCATATTCACACTCAGGAAGCTCTGGAAAAGGGATGATCTTGTTCCGATCTGGGCAGTGAGGAAAAGCTCCACGGTGGCTTTGTCTTCCTCCAGCACCACACGAGGTGAACTCCGGGACGCAGCTTGAAGCACCACTGGTAGGTCCTCTTGGAAGAGGGAGCCCATCTGCTGAGGGAGCAGGGCTGTTTCTGGGCATGGCAGCCATCCCTGCGCCCCCAGGGTGGGGCGTGGGCAGCTGGGGGACACTGCCCGAGTTGGGGTTGTGTCTCTTGGGGTTACAGTGACAGTAACACACCTGAGTGATCCTCTCAGCCAAGGTGGCAGTGGTCAGTGAGCTCTGAAACACAAAGAGCTCGTGATCAGACCCATGGCTGCCTGTGGCTGCTGCTCCAGGGCTTGTGTCCAGCGTGGCCATGCAGCCCCTCTGATGGGCACCATCCCAGCCCTGGGGATGTGCAGAAGCCCTCCCCACACCAGCCCATGCCAGGAGCAGTGGGCAGGTTACTCCTCATGGCAAACTCTCCATGCTCCATTAGACCAGGGATATTTTTAGGAGCTTGGGGGTGAGGGGTTGTGACTGCTGCAAGTGCTTGGACACATTCTCACTTCTATGTAGGGCTTGTGGTTCCTCCAAGACAATCCCAGGGCAGGGCTGTCCCTCCAAGTGTGTATCTCCCACTCCTTCCTTCCTTCCTCCCTTGCTCCACTCACCAGGAGACTCACGTTGAGAGCTCCAGACTGTTCCAAGGCAGAGAATAAGCTGGTGTAGAAGTGCTTGGAGACGGCCAGGATGAGGTGGGAAGGGCTGGAATGCGCTGGCTCAGGCATGCTGAAAGGCACAGGGCTGACTGGCAGGGGGATCACTGTCCCTGCCACTTGGAAAGTTGTCTGCAGGGACACAGACAAAGAGAAAATGAATTTCAAGTGTCTCAGGGCTGTAGCACTCTGTGGAAGCAGCTCTTCCAAGGGCTGGAGCTGGGCTGTAAGAGCTGGAAAGGGAGGACTTACTTGCAAAGAGATGATGATTCCCTGCTCGGAGTACATGGGGGCAGCCAGGGGCAGGTACTGGACTTGGCAGTTTGGTGTGATGGGAAATGGAGCTGCAAATGGAGCAGAGGGATGCTCAGGAAGAGGAGGGAAGGAGTGACAGGCTCTGGGGTGTGTCTGGGTTTCCACAGTACAAAAGACAGGGAAAGAGCTGGGAAGAGAGAGCAGGTCCCCAGGGAGATGATGGCAGCAAAGCCTCTGCTGCTGCAGGGTAGGAATCTGTCCCACCTCATAATCTGCCCCAAAATGCTCCTTGAAACCCTCAGTCCATAATGGGACTGAAAGCCGACTGCCCACCTGCCAGAGACATCAGCCGTTCATTTGGCAAAAGCAGCAATTTGGAGACTTCCAGGCATATCTATGGAATAAAGAACAAAAAGAGAGGTGACAGATGAACACGGGGGTCTGTGGCATTGGGTGTCCCTGGAAAGCCTCTGAGGTGGCTGTTGCCATCTGCTGGTAGCAGGAGCCAGGGGATTATGGCAGTGTCCAGTGAGCACGGAGCTGTTGGGGAAATCTGGAAAAGCACCAGGCAGACATAAAGTGCTCTAATTCTTACAGACCTGTACAATGCTGTCTTATGCCTTCACAAACTTTATCTTACTTTTTCAACGTTGATCTGCTTGTCCACATCCTGTCCTGGGGACTTGCTGAGTAAAAACAACAGAACAGAAGTTAGGAGAAAACCAGATCAGCCAAAGGTGGGTGAGTGTCTTATCTGACCCAAAAGGCATCCAGAGACAGAATTACCATTGCTTTCTATCATCTATTAAGCTCTTGTTACAATTCAGAATCCCAAACCACTGGAGAATTGCCACTGCACTTGCATTAAAAGCATTCCAGCTGCACGACTCTAAAAGTACCACTCCCTTCTGACAGACTGAAACTCTCTTAAAATGGAGAAACCGCTCCAATAGTAGAGCAAAGTTCCTCCCATGAAGATAAAGTTTCAGTGTTGGCCTTTGTTAGCTTTGAGGACAGTGAGCAAGTCTCAATCCAATTGCCTTCCTGCCTAGAAACACCCGTGCCTCAGTTTCTTCTTTCACCCATTACCCAAATCCCACAAAGAGGAAAACTGTGGGGCTGACCTGTCCATCTCCTCGGTGCTCTGCACCTCCTCCAGGGTGGGTTTGCAGTCAGAGGTCACCAGCTCCAGGTTCCCTTCAGGGTTCATCTCCACATGGAGGTCTGCCAGGATGGACAGCCTCATCTCCTTGGTGGTTGAGCTGTGCCAGGGGGGAGAGGAGGAGGCTGGAGCTGGGGGGTGCTCCTGCCCACACTCCCCCCAGGCCACCCTTGCTCCTGCAGGTGCCTTGTCACTTCAGCCAGGAGCTTGGGCTGGTTCCAGCCCGGCAGCCCCAGCACTCACGGGCCAGACGTGATGCCAAGGTCCACCTCGATGCTCAGCTGCAACCCAGTGTCAGGGATCAGGGTCAGGGAAAACTTGTCAACTTTGACAGAGACAATTTGGCTCCTGCTGGATCAGAAAGCAAGGTGTTAGGACACCAGCACAGACCCTGAGAAACCCCAGAAGTTCGTGAGATCTGCACGGATAAATCCACACCCTGAGAACAGCACAGGTTCTGCTGCTGCTGGACAACAACAAAGGAGCCAGGACCTCATTTCTGAACCTCCTGCTCTGCAGGAGGATTTTTGTTCTCACTGGCCAAGTGCCTTTTGTGACAACAGTGTGAACCAGGGGTATGGCAGCAAAGCCTGGGCAAGAGAGGGCAACTCACCTACTTGGGGAGGTGAGATATGGGTCTGGGGCTGGCGGGGCCATCAGGTCTTTCCTGAGGACTGACTCTGCATGTGGCTTTGAAACGTCAGCAACTGCAAAACAGGGCAGACGTTTTATGAGAGCCTCTGGAGCTTGTGTCCTGACTGACAGACTGAAACCCATTTCCATCCCTTCCCAGCCCCCTGCTGGTAGCAATGGGCGGGGATGAGGCAGGTAAGCTGAGGAGTGGCACGAGATTCTGCTTCCAGCGTTTGGTGTTTCATCACCAGAGTGGAAGATGTCACTGCCCCCTCTCCCTGCTGCTGGCATGGGAGTGTGGGTCTGCACTCACGGTATCTCAGTCCAGAGGGGGTGAGGATGCCACCACAGTCAGGTGACCTGATAGTATGAGCTGAGACCAGGAGGATCAGGAGGATGCTCAGGGCGCGGAGCATCGCCATGCCGGCACCTGGAGGGGGAGGAGGAGAAAAAGAGGAAGAAGAGGAGGGGGAGGAAGAGGGCACCCACAGCAGCCTGGTCAGAACAACGTGGCCCTTGCTTGGCCACTGAGGCATGGAGCCACAGATCTGCTCCTTGATTGGGGTTGTGGTGTGGAGCTGGTCAGCTTTGGTGCAATAAGAACCCACAGCTCTTGTGTGGTGTCTTAAAAGCACTGACAGAAGGCTCAGCCTTGAAGAGCCTCTGCAATATTGTGAACTAGAACAGTGCCTGCAGCAACATCTCACTTACTGAGGAGCACAGAATGGCCACAACTGGTATAAAAACAGCAAATAAACAGGAGCTAAAATTAATAGAGGAAGGAATGGAAGTTATGGAGGAGTTATAAAGTCAAATGAAAAGGTGAAAGTGTTATCTGTCTCTGAAAAACATTTGGGAATCGTTTATAAAGTCTGTAATGCTCTTACAATGTTACCAAAACAAGAAATTCAGAAAGTTTAACCTGGAGAAAACATACATATTTATCTCAGTCTTTGCAGAAAGCATCACTTCTGGTGAGTGCTGACCCTTACGGAGACACACAAAAGTAGGAGCAATGCCTGTATTAAGTTATTCAGTTTGCAAAAGCATCTTTACCTCTCCTGGCTGGTCTTCCCATTCTTCTGGCTCAGTCTGTGTCTTGCTGTGGCCACACTGAGAAATTCTGCTGGTTTTATATATCTTCCCAACCAAAGCTGATGGGGCAGGAATTGGCAAAGAGGGCTGGGAACCAGGACACTGGGGGGACACTTTGTTTTCTGTGCCGTTTTTATTGTTTCCCCATAGAATTGATTACTTTGGCCATTGACCTGGTGAGGTGAAGGACTGAACAGCAGGTGCTGGGGCAGCTTGTCTTCACTGTGGTGTTCCTGAGGAGCACAAAGAAAAGCTTCTGGGTGCAGGGTGCCAAGAAATCAAATATTGTTAGAAAGTAAATGTGAATTTCTTTGCTCTGCAGGCACCCTTTCTTCTGAACACCACAGGGACAGCAGCTCCATGTCCACCTCTGCTATGGACACACTGAAAGAGCTTGGGTTGTTCAGTCTGGAGAAGAGAAGGATCCAGGGAGACCTTTGAGCCCCTTCCAGTGCCTAAAGGGTCTTCAAGAGAGCTGCAGAGGGACTTGTGACTAGGTCATGGAATGACAGGACAAGTGGCAATGGCTTTAAACTGACAGTGTGCAGGGTTATGTTAGAGATTAGGAAGAAATTCTCCCCTTTTAGGGTAGTGAGGCCACGGTACAGGTTGCCCAGAGAAGCTGTGGCTGCCCCATCTCTGGAAGTGTCCAAGGTCAGGCTGGATGGGACTTGAAAAGTGTACAGGAAGGTGTCCCTGCCCATGGCAGGGGTTTGGAACTGGATGAAGGTCCCTTCCAACCCAGACTATTCCAGGATTCTGTGAGAGGCTGCTGTGGTTTGTGTCACTCTCCCAGCTGGGCAGCTCAGAGCAGAAGGGATGAGATTAGGACATGACCTGAAGGAGATCCTGGCAATTTTTAAAGGACATTCTATGGTTCCGTCAGGGCTGGGTAAGTCTTTTGAAGGTAACAGAAGTGTTTCTCTTGTGTTCAGCAAGTTTTAGACCAGATAGAAGATCTGAAATGGCCCACATGCAATAATCCCTTCCTCTCTTAAACCCATTCCCTATCAAAAGCCACTGGCAATATTTATTACAATTGGCTGAAAATATAGTCAGTGGCATCCACTCCCTTTGATAAAATCTCTACAAACAGTGAAACCCTTCATGGGAGGGAATAGGAGCTCCTCTCCTTCCTGTGCTTGATGTCCATCATGTTCTTCTGGCTTCCTTTTGGCCTGGAGGACAGAGCATGGACCACCTGCAAACACCACGTACACATATCCCTGCATGGCCTTTCCAGTTCCCCTTTGTGTTCTGACTTCCCCCCATCCCTCCCCAGTCTTGTGACCTCAGCATGCCCAGTCTCCCAGAGAGGGTTGAGTTGCCCATTTTGGTGTGACTGCCTTGGCAGTGGGATGAGGTGTTCAGGGCTTGTTGAAACACCTGCAGCCTGGGCAGCAGCCTTTGTCCTTTGTGCATCGGTGACGTGAGGCGCTGGCTCCAGGTGCATCTGGACACGTTCACAGCCCTTGGCTCTGTGTTACTTTCCTGCTCAGCATGACAGGGAAATGCCAAGAAAAGCAGCATTCCAGCCGTGCTGTGCATTTCCATCGAAGGCATCCTGGAAGCAGTGTCAAGAGAAAACATGAAGATCGAGCAGCCTGCCAAGGGAGAGCAGGATTTGCACTTCCACGCTGATGTAGGCAGCCCATTGAGAGGCAAGAAATGTGTTCAGAAAAGTAAATCCATTGAGAAGGTTGTAACCCTCAGACGAGTGCCCTGTGGCCATGGGAGGTGTTTTGTGGGATCTGGCTTTGGTGGGGACATGGACACAGCCTAGGAAATCTCTGAGAAGTGAGTCTTTGCTGTATTTTAGATCAGCAGTTGGGAATTTGCCCCTGTGATTCTTTTTTCCAGTGCAGGTGGTGTCGCCAGCTCTCCCTGAGACTGGGGATTTTCTGGGGAGCGTTATTATCTCTTCCAGCAGTGCAAGGGTTGGGGATAAGCTGCCACCACGGTGTTTAGAGGTGGATTTTCTCCTTCTGAAGAGCTGTTCTGGACCTGATGATGCCTGTGGAGGCTTAATTAGATGTCAACTCACAGCATAATGACTGATCAAGTTACTAGCACAAAAGTGTCTTTCTGGCATGATGTGCTCCTTGTCGGGAGTTATCCATAAATCTTACACTCCTGTTAGATAAGATGTAAATCTCCTTGTCTGGGCTTAGCAGTGGGCCACTGAGCACAGCTCTGGGAGGGAGGTAATGACGGATTAAACCTCATGACAAGTTTTATACAGAAATGAAGAGAGGAAATAAATTACTTTGTGCTGCATTACCTCACCAGGCTGAGCTCCCAGAACTGGGTACTGCTGGGTGGGGTACCCAGGAGGGGATGGGGGAGGAGAGAGTGTGGCTACAAGTCTAAGGGACAGCCAAAGGGACAGCAGCAGCCTGGAGGAGCATCCTGTGCAGCCTGTTTGCAGTATGGTGGGATGTGTGGATCTCCCATGGTGGAATTAGGACAGGGTTGGGGCTGAGGAGCCCATTCCCTGGGCAAGTGAAGGTTCTTCTCATCCTCACTCTAACCCTGCCTGAAATCAGTAAGAATATTATTGAGACATGTGTGTCTCCAAGAGCAGAATCTACCACTGCCCATCTTAGGTTTCTTCTTGCTCCCATTTCTGCCTGTACCATGTAATTAAGCAGATGAGATTTTTCTTTCAGACTTGGTGCACAAGTTGGCTGGGAGCTCTCATTTGGGCCCCGAAACTGAGAGCTTACCCAGACTTTCAGATTTATCAGTAAAATTATTTGTACTGGCAGATGTTGGAAACCCTCAGGGACCAGCTCACAAACAGCATCACCCCACCCTTTAATTCTTTCAGTTCTCCTCTTTCTCAGCCAGGTTTTATAGACTGACTGTTCCTTACCTCTCTGCAGAGGATCAGCAGGGGTCCTGGGTGTGTTGGGTTGGGATATGTTAATAGAGATGTTTTATATGATACACTGGTAGTGCTGTAACCCCTCTCCCTCCAGCACAGACTCCTCCCTGGGGCTTTGCGCTGAACTCCTTGTACTCTGCAAATTCTCCAGCAGTCTCAGCTGTAAATGGGAGTGATATTCTGCAGAAAATGGCAGAGGAAGCTATGAAAAAAAAGCCCAACACCAAGCCCATGAAAAGTCTCGGGGTGAATGATGAGCTGCAGCCTCACAGTGCGAGCCCAGAACTGGGAACAAGCAAATAAAAGTGGGAGGTTGGGAAGTGTCAGCCCGGAGGCAGCCACGAATCACTCCCTGCTAACAAGTGGGATATTAAAGCTGGTGATTTTCTGCATGGTTGTGTCTACAAACACATGGGGAAACTGTAACTTAAAGGCAACAAAGCGCATCAGCTCCTGCCTCAGCACCATCCGGGGCAGGTGCTGTAGCTCTGCAGTGTGAGGGGCTGCCCAGATTTTGTCCATAATGTCCCAGTGAACCCTCAAAATTTCTGGGGGATCAGAGCCAGCCCTCCATCCCCCAGATCCATGCTGGATGGGGGCATGGAGATATTTTGAATGCCAAAACAATTTTTTCCTGATTTTTTCCAAATTAGACCATGTGATTTTTCATTGGGAGGAAACGTTTCTAAATTTAAAAGTAGATTTAAATGGAAAGTTTGAACAAGAAGGGGAAGGAAAAGGTAATGAGAATATCAGTGATAGGTGACTTTGCTGTAAGCATCAAATCCTAGGCATCAGGCTCTGACTGTTCCCCTTTACCCAGCCCTTTTCCTCTGCCTTTCCTTCAGGCTGAAGGTGAAAATTTCTGTTTCCTGGTGATCTTTCTGGTGTTCTCCCTGGCTCAGGGCTCTTCATGGCCTAGTCCAAATGAGAATCACTGGGAAAAGGTTAATGGGAGCCAGTGCCCAAGGGGAGCATGGCTGGGGGATCTGGGGGGCTCAATTGTCCTTGGGGTTTATCTTGTGCTGACCAAACTTTGCTCTGAGCAGCTTTACAGAAGGAAACATGGAAATCACTCTGGTTACAAACCTGATGGTTGGAGGGGGGCTGGGGCAGGACACCATGGGCACCCCAAGGTTCAGCCCCAGGAACTCTCACATCACTTTTATCAGTGTTAGAATCAACCCCCCAGCAAGTAAGTCCCAAAGGA
Source organism: Illadopsis cleaveri (assembly GCA_013399915.1). NCBI lineage: Eukaryota > Metazoa > Chordata > Aves > Passeriformes > Timaliidae > Illadopsis > Illadopsis cleaveri. The sequence goes on from VXBB01010749.1 coordinate 117,844, forward strand.
CACATCACTGGTTTGCCAGGACTGACAATTCCACAGGGGCAGGTAACAGCACTGTTACCTGTCTTCAGATTTGGATTTCTACAGCACACAAACACTTTTTGCAGTTCTTTTTTTTTTTTTTTTTTTCCCCACTAAACAAAGGATTTATGGACAAATTCAGACTAGCTNACAAAGGTTTTATGGACAAATTCAGACTAGCTCTAGTTGTGCTATTCCGTGCAATGTGCATATTTGTCTGCTTTGTACTCCCAGACTGTCAGAGCTTCTTTCAGGGATGAAAACCTTCAGCTTCATTTAAAACCAGAAGATGGCATTCTTGAGAAAAGGTTTGCAAAGAGAGAAAACACATTTTATTAGACACGAGGCAAATTTTGCCCTAATCCATACCAGATCAATTTCTTTAGCCAGTGACTTTCCCACCTTTTGATCTTCAATAAATAATTATTGCTGGCTGCATGAGGGCTCTGAGGGTGACATGTTTTCCCTGCCCAGTGTGTAGCCCAAGGTCCTTCACAGCACCCTTCAGAAAGTGCTGCCAGCTCTGGTAAGTCCCATCCTCCTCCCATCCTTGTTTCCCAGAGATCATCTCCTCCCTCTCCTCCTTTTCCTCCTCCACCTCCTCCGCCTCCTCCTTCTTCTCAGTGCACTGTAACAGATTTCACAGTTTTGCCACACAAAGGAGCTTTCAGACTGGTGAAAAGCAGCATTTCCAGCCATTCCTGGGTTTATGCAGCAAATGCACTGGTGCTGCTGGAAGCCTTCATGTCCCAGCCTGATGGGCAGGGATGTGATGGTCTGACAGAGCTGCCCTTGGGGTTGAGCACCTGATTCCCAAAGGCTTGTCAAAGGGCAGACTTGCAGCCCCCTAACACATCATAATGTCAGTCCATTTTGGTCAGATACCTGTGGAGATCTGGCCCTGGTCTTCGCTCAGTTTAAGGCAGGTTTAATCCAAAATAACCCAGTTCAGCCAGGGACAGAGGAAACTGAGGCAGGCCCTGGTTTGTGTAACCAACAGTGGAGGATCCTGATGTCTGTGGGTGGGATCTGCACTGGTCTGGAAGCCTCAAAGCTCTGCTCCCAACAGAAGTGCATCCTGAAAATGAGAATGTTATTTCAAGGAATTATATTTCAAGGAATAATATTTCAAGGAATAACAAATGATAAATCAGCCTCCTAAACTGTTTTCCCACAGGCACAAACACTCAGAAGTGATCCCTGCTCCCAGTGTACAATGTGCATTCGTGGGAGTGTTTTGGCCACCAGTGACTCTCCTGGGTGTGGCACCTGTGGGGTGGGAACCTGGCACATTCCTCCTGCCCCCAGAACTGCCAGGGGTTCTGCTAGGACAGTCACTTGCCAGCCATTCCATTGCAGTGGACATGGAGGGGGGAAGTGTTGGGCAGTGCCTCCAGTCGGGCTCTGTCTGCCCAGTCCTGCAGAGGCAGGAATCTGCTTGCATGGACAGAACCGCTGCAAAGGATGCAGACAGCTTCTCTGAAGCCTGTTGGAACATTGTTCCTGTCCTCAGAATCAAACTGTCACAGTTCTTTGCCTCTCTGAAATCTCCAAAAAGCAACACATCTCCCTTAACCACGCCTAAACCCAGCTGAAATGGCAGAAAAATTCCCCACCTGGCAGCATCCATTTATCTACTTAACTCATGTGGGAAGTATGCCTAAAGCAGAGACTAAACTAAAATACACAAACCCAAGATCCCCACCCTGTTGATTTTCCCTCTGAGTATTCCCCAAGTGCCTTGGTAGGCAGGGAAATGCTGGAGGTGTTGGCAGTGCCCACCACGGCCGAGGTGTCTCTGACAGTGTCTCCTACTCACAGGGATCCTGTATGACCTGCTGGGCAGCACCTACAACATCACTGGGGACAAGGTAGGGATGCTGCCATGGTGGCTTTGCCATAGCCTGGGTCACCCCTGGACTTTGTGCCGTAAGTCCATCACACACAAACACAGAATCTGCTGTTAAATCCCACCCAGGGGCTTTTTGCTGTTAAATCCACAGAACATGCTGGTGTTGGACATGCCTGTTGCTGAGACCTGAGCAATGGGGACTCTGTGGCTACAGTCCCCAGCCCCCACTGTGGCCAGGACTCAGTGGGAATGGATGGGGGAGGGAGCAGCAAGGTGCTGGGCTTTCTGGAGTGTCTCTTCCTTTCTTTGGCTTTCCAAAAGTTTGACTCCACAAACTGAGATAAAAAGACCTCACCATCCCATAGTGAGACTGTCAGATCCAGCGGGGCATGGCTGGGCAGACCCTGTGTGTCCTGAAAGAGCTGATCCCTAAATAAATCACATTTGCATTGTCAGGATGCATCATCCACACCTCCCAAAAGACAGGGGTGCAAGAAAGTGACCCCCTGCTCCCAGACTGCAGATGCTGTGAGGGGTGGGGAGTGTGCCCAGGATTAGGACCCCAGAAGGAGTTAGGTTCGGGCTGGTCTTGGTATTTATCACCTGCTTCACTGATATTGATTCTGAGTGTGTAACTCACTGACTCCTGGATAATTTCTTGTCATTAGTAAGTCAATAAACAGCTTTGATCCTGACTTCATTGAGCTGACAAGATCTGAACATCTTTTCCTGGTGACAGGAAGCTGGCACTGAATCGAGGATATCTTTGGAAAGACTGTCGTGTTTTTAGGAAATTACTCCCAGGAAAGCCTGCTGGGGAGGCAGGCTCCCAGAACTCTGTCTGTTCTCCACAGGGATTTGTTCTGCATTATATGTAAGGAATCATTCTCCTTGGGAGTTTTCAACAGTGAGGAAGGAACTGTAAAACCAGCTCCACGTGAAAACTGGGGCTTGTGATGCCTCTCTTCATGTCACTGCAAGCATGGGCCAGATTTCCCTCATTGTTCTTGCCTTAGCTAACAAACAAATTAAACGGTTTGAGTCTCAATCCTGTGAGCAGAGCAAAAAAATTAATCCAAATATGTGTCCACAGCTTTCCTAGAGAATTTGATGCTGGGAATCTAAGGGAGCACCTAGTTAATTTTTCATGAAGCAGCTCTGCTGTCAAGCCACACTAGCATGTCACTGGTACTGGTGACCTGGGGTGGAAGCAGCCTTTGTCCAGCGCTGTTCCCTGGAGCCCCACACGGACCCAGAAGCCCTGATCCCTCAGCAGCAGGGATGTACCAGTCTCTCAGTGGTCCCAGAGGGATGGCAGGGCAATCCTTGTTTTCCTCAGGCAGACAGGCCATGTCTGAATGATGCCATCAACGGGAGAGCAGAGCAGATCCACCTCATTTTCCAACCATAGTTAGGACATTTCCCCCAGGCTGCTCTGACTGGAGCCTGCTAATGTAAAGGTCTCAGACTCCTCTTGGGAATATGTGCCCCTTACTGTTTGCTGGACAGCTTCACTTCAGGTGATCCAAGCACAGAGAACTGAGGCAAACATGTCTGTTCACACCAGTCCTATTCTTCTCCCTTTGACCAAATCCGTTCTGGTTTATTCCGTGTTTCTGTCCTCACTCAGCAATTTGGCTTTGTGTCCTTGGGGCTTTGAAAGTCACTTTAGCAAGTCCTGGACATCACCATGTCATTCTCTTTATGGGAATCCGCCTTGGTTTTTCCAAAATATCCACTGGTCAGAGACCTCTGCATTCAGCAGCTACTGGGGACAGGCCAAGTTACTGTCATGCCTGAAAGGCCACTGCACAGGAGCTATTCCCAGAGCCACCACCCTTCCCCTTCCCTGTGCACTGACCAGTATCGGGGCTGTTTCATGGTCATTCAGGTTTTGGACAGTGGCTCCCGGAGTATGAGGCGATTCAGGATGGATGATAACTTAATACCATCTTGTTAACACCCTCATCCATCTTATCAAAGGTCATGATCTCACCATGACAGCCAGGCTTTGTGCTCCAGAGGTCCTGGCTGATCAGGTTGCAGGGAGAGTGACAACTCCTTCGGTGCTTGACATCTTTACCACCCCTTCCTTGGCCTTTAACTAAGGTATTTTTTCAAAGCTGGAAATAATGTGTGTCCAAAGCTGGCTAATCTGCTGGAAATATTTATTTCCAAGTTTACAGAAAGTATTAACATTGAGCAAGCAATTTTTCTGGATTATTTTTCCACAGAGCTGGGGAGCAGCCATTGCCATCCACTCCTGTTGTCAATGACATCAAAGAGTGAAGAGTTCACCCCAGTCCCCTCAGCTGGTGCATTCTCCCTTCAGCACAGACAGCTTTTGCTGTGCTTGTCAGGATGTGCTCCATGCATGGGGACCATGTTTGGTCTGGGGCCCAGTGGAGAAAGGTTTCTTTTCCTTGCCCCAAAGACCTGCTGCAGTGTCTCTGTGTCTCCTGGCAGGCAGGAGCCTGGAGAGAGCTGCGAAAGAAAGGTAGACGACCCTGGGCAGCTGCAGCACATCTGTTGCATGGGTTGGTATGACAGGAAGGTGTCATCCCGCAGTGGGATCAACAATCCTTCCAGAACTTCAAAGAAACCCCAAACCAACAAGCTCTGGCCTGGGAGCTTCCAGGTCAATGGCATCAGTCTCTCAGCAGTGTCCTCCTGTTAAAGCACATCCTACCTCCAGCCCTCTGGAGCACTCTGAGCAGAGTTGATGGACTTGGAAGCAATTCCATGCTGGTTAGATAAGGGCAGCATTTCCTAGTTAGGTGGTGTCTCTCCAAAGACTGTCAGCTCAGGGTATCTGTTAGGCCGTGACATCTGATCAGGCTGTAGGCAGGTTGGATGGGAATGCTGGGCATGTCCTGGTGGCCTGGACAGGGAATATCTGGCTCTATTGCTATCTCCACAGTCTGTTTTTACACTGGAAAAGGTTCTGCCTAGTCCTTATTCATCATAACATGTGGCACATCCCCACACAAGGGCTTACTGCTCAGTACTGCAGCCCTGAGAACTGCAAAAGTATGAGCAGCCAGGGGTGGCCTGTGTTTTGACACACTTTTTTAGTCAGAACATCAATTTTATTTAGGAAAAAAGAAAGAAAGAAAGAAAGGTAGGTATTTTATCAGGGCTTGCTTTCTCAACCATGTCCACATCCTGACAAGCTGAAAGGATGATGTACCAAACCAGGCACCCAGAGCTGGCTGAGTCTGTGCCTACAGGTCGTTGCTCAATGATTTACCTAACTCCGAATATCTCCAAGGAAATATTTGCAGTGGAAGTCACCAGAAACAAGACCTTGTTTGTTTTGCTCCCCACCAATTATTTTGGATGTCCCAAATGACATTGCCTGCCTTTTTCCTGCTGTGAAGCTCTATATATGAAGATCCTGGATCCCGGTGATCTTCACAAGACAGAGACCTTGGCTGGAGAGAGGGTTGGCCAGGTAAGAGCAAATTTATTCCTCAAAAAGCAAGCTCCTTGCTTCTGCCTCTGCAAACCCTCAGTGTTCCTTTGGGAGTGTTGGCCTTTTAACAAAAATTGTTATTCTTGCCTGCTTCCTGCCTGAATTATGCTTTGAGAAGTAAATGGTGCCTTTCAGTGCAAGTTTCTCCAGAAGAGATGTGCGTGCTCATTGGATTTGCAGTCCTTGCAGAAGAAAGGGTATTTCAGGGTTTTCATAAACAATTATCACTTAAATTATCTTTGGTATAACTCAATTATCTGCCATAGATTTGTAGCTAGGGTGAATTAGACCTCTCACACTTGTTTTGATCCCTTTTTGATGAGTTATTTACATTTAAATAGATTTGGAGCAATGAAGTCCATTCTGGTTCTTTAAAAAAGAAAAAGAAGCTACTTCAAGTTGTAGGTCCCACAGAAATATTTCAATGACACTGAAATGTTAAAGTTTACTTTCTCTTTCTTACAATTCTATCAGGTGTTTCCATGCAGAGAGAAGCCTCAGAACCTGATGTTTGTGAAGAAATAATGAGACTCACCCTGGAGGTTTTCTCCTTGCTAGATATGTTGGTGCATTTGTACTCTCGAGATGTTGTTGCTTCTCTTCTAGAGACAATCATGTTGTCAGAAATATCTTGTTTTCCCATTCTGTGGCATGCAGGATTTGTTTCTTGAAGAAATTCCCATCCAGAATGGATGCCATTCACACAGCTCAGTCATGCCATTGCTCACCAGCACTGGGGGGGTCACAGCAGAAACATCCCAACAACCCTTTGCTTTCCCCTTGGCTGCTCTGGCCACTGGTCTTTGGAGTAACTGGTGCTGACATTCTGGTTCCTCCTGCAGGAAAGTGCCACCAGGAGGGTTACTGTTCATCATCACCAGTGTTGATGAGGAGGCAGCAGAGGTGCCAGCAGCCTCCTCCCCGATTTTGTCTTCCCTGACAGGCATTCCTTCTTTCTCCTTCCTCCCTCCTTTCGCCTCCCTCCCTTCTCTTTCCTCCCTCCATGGGCTGGTGCTCACTCTCCCAGCACTGCACTCAGGGCAATCACTTCCCACAGTTATCAGAACTGAAGATGTCGGTGCTGTGGACTGTTGTCCTCCTCAACAGCCTGCTGATCCCTTCACAAGGACTTGGAATCCCGTTCTTGGCTGCCAGAGCAGATATGAATGGTAAGTGTATGTAAAACACAGGATTTATCCTTCTTTTGAGGCCAGTTCTTCCCTTTTTGTCTCTTGACCATGCTCAGAAAATCAGAAGCTGGTCCAGATCTGCCCAGCAGTGCTGGTAATTTGCATTTATAAACCACTTTGGAAATGGGACTTCAGATACTTTGCAGTGGCTGGTGCCACCACCTCTTTTGTTTGAAAAGGGACAGGGAAGGGGAAGGAAGAGCCAGGCTGGCACATCTTGTGTGCTGAGTCCACATAGCTCACAGTCACCTCTCATCCTGTTCTTCAGGTGTTAGAGATTCACCAGCCAAAGGTGTTCCCCAAAGAGCTCAAAGTGGTGGCAATCTGCTCGGTGGTCTCCTTGGCAAAGAAAGTCCTGTTGCCAGTCTCCTTGGCAAAAAGGGAGTTGCTGGAAGCCTCCTTAACCCAGATGGAGCTCTTGGTGGTGTCCTTGGTGGCCTCCTTGGAGAAGATGGTGCTGTTGGAGGTCTCCTTGGTGGAAATCTCCTTGGTGGTGTCCTTGGTGAAGATGGTCTCCTTGGTGGAAATGGTGTCCTAGGGGGTCTCCTTGGCCAAGGTGGTGTCATTGATGGTCTCCTTGGTGCAGACGGCCTTGTTGACACTCTCCTTGACACCGTCCTTGAGCTTCTCATTGGCAAAAACGGTCTCCTTGGCAGAAATGGTCTCGTTGGCAGACTTCTTGGTAAAAATGGTGAAGAACTCGTGGGGTAAGTGAGAGCGGGAGATGGTGTCCCTAAGCAGCCTGCTGTGTCTGAGCCATGCTGGGGAAAGGAGGTCCTGTTCTGGAGCCTGCAGACACAGGGCCCCTCCCTCCCCTCCTAGGGTGTGTTCATAGATGGGGGTTCATCTTCTGGGAGTTTCTGCCTGTTCCTGGCATCCCAGGGTGCCTTGTATGTGCCACAAGATGCTCCTGGCTGATGGGGGTCCCTGATGACCCAGGGGGAAGAGGACCTCAAGAGCACAGCTGCAGTGCTGGGGGCTGAGGGGACAGGGCTGTGCAAATGTGCTGTTCACTGCGTTTTCCTTGTTTCAACCATCCAGACTGAGAATTGTGAACAACACCCTCCCCAAAATCAGTCTGCGCTCCCTGCCGGGCTTTGGGCACCAGGTGGACTTCAGCACGCAGCTGCTGGTAGAGAGCAGGTATGGCATGCCCATCAGGAGCACGGCCTGGGGCAGAGGGTCACCATCTCTTTGGAAAGCAGATGGTCAGCAAGTGTCCTGAGCTGCCTGCTGTGCTTCCCCTGGGCAGCGTGCCGGGCCAGCCCCTCTGTGAGCAGGTGGACGTAGATGCGACCATGCTGGTCCAGGACACGTGGACGGCTCACCAGAACGCTCTGAACTGCAAGACTGTTGACATAAACATCTATGTGAGGTATGAATCAGGGGTGAGGTAACATCCTTATGAGTGGGGTGGCCCATGGCTTTTGTGGTAGTGGGACACCTTGGTGCTGTTGGTCATTGATAGGAGCAGGTTTCTGCCTGGTGCCTCAGAGGTGATCAAGCTGTCGATCTCAGAGGGGAACTGTCGATTTTTTTCTGAAATTTGGGCTAAGAAAAGAGCATTTCTGGGTGTGGGGAACCTAGCACTGGGCAGGATTCAGAGGGCTTGGGAATGGTAGTACTTCAGCATTGAGTATGGGCAGTGTAAGCCTCATGGTTCTCTTGTGTGAAGTCCTCTTAGTTTCCAGCGTTAATCTTTGTCACTTGCCATTTCCTATTTTCCTGTTACCAGACCCAGAGTGCCACTTCTGGATGAGCCTTTGAATCGCTTCCTAAGAGGTGCTCTGCAGGATCTGGTGAGTCTGCAGAGCCACCTTCATGCACCCCCCAGCACAGTGCTGGGTGGGCAGGCAGGAGGCCAGGCTGCCCCATGGATGTGGATATTTGCACAGCTGTGAGCTCAGCGGGGCGGTCAGCCTGTCCTCCTGCTGAAAGGCACCAGCACCATCACCTGTGCCAGGCCCTGCTGGCAAACAGATTTCTGAGCCAGGTGCTGCTTTAGCACTAACCCAGGTCTGACCCACTCTGGCTCAGAGGGGCCTCTCACCCACATGATGCTGAGTCCTGTGTGATGGGATGTGCCCCCCAGCACTCCCTGCAGCAGCTCTGCCTACATGTGCAGCCCAGCAGAGCCCACTGTCACTGGCTGTGTTAGTGCCATGTCACCCACTGGTGCAGCAGGTCCCAGGACCCTCTCACTCTCCTCTGCTTCCCCAGGGCTGCAACATCATCAATGCCAAGCTCAAGGTGTTGAGCTCCCTGCTCGGCTCCAGGAACCGTAAGTGTTGACACCTTTGCTTGGCTTTCTGCATTAGGTAAATACAAATATTTTAGCAATTTTCTAAAACCACAACTTCCAGCTCAAACCCAACATTCAGTTTCCCTGCCCTAGCAGCAGCACCCAGCTCTTCCAGCAGAAACCCACTGCAGGAATGGTTGCTTTTAGAAACAACTTTTTTGCTGCAAAATATTATTTTCTAGTGGCTTTTCTAGCTGGGAATGCTGTGAGCAGGAGCTGCTGCTGGTTCCAGTAACTCTTGGGACCACGGGATTTGGGAGCATCTCCTGCCATTGCAGCTGAAGAGCTTTCTTCCCTGTGTTCACAGAGGTGCTCCCACTCGGGGCTCTGGGGGACCTGCCCTCCTTCTCCATCCTCAGTGGTGACGCCATCCAGATGGATCTGAACGTGAGTGTCACTCTGTTCCCTGGTCCTAAAACCTCTGACTTTGGGGGATTCATTGAAACATGGTGGCTGTTTGTCAAATTTCGCCTGCCTTCAGGCATGTGTTCATGGGAAGGTTCTGATGAATCTGCTCCAGCCACATCCCTGCAATTGCCACTGCTGGGTCTCTACTTTGTTTTTTGCATGTTAATCTTTGATGGTGGTATGAGCAAGAGTGGCTTGATGCTACTTAATTAAGCATAATTGTAGCAGTCTCATAGTACTTAATCAGAAAAGTTTAATTTCATACAGGAGCAGCAGTCACTGCTCACGGCCATGTTCTGTTTATAAGTGGTTTGTCAAAGTTTGGTAATTGACAGGGACCAGAATCATGCATAAAATATCAGTAATGTGTCTTTCCAATCAGGATATGTGGCAGTGTTTCAGTGGGGAGGTTATAGCAGATGCAGCCCTTTTCTGTGCCAGAGCAGCCTAGAGCAGCCCTGCCATCATTTAAGAGCTGACAAACCTCGTGTGAGCCTCTCCACGAGGTCCACAGGCAGGAAGGGTGCCCAGTGCAATCCTCCCAGTCCCACCAATGTCCCTCCCTGCTCTGTCCCCTGCAGCTCCTCTCTGAGAATGCCAGGCCTGGCATGATGACCCCCACGCAGGGACTGCCACTCACTGCCAGCCTGCAGTTGGCCACCGGCCACCCACCACGGCTCAGCCTCTCCCAGGACACCCTCAGTGCTCTGCTGGAGCAGGTCCAGGGGCAGGGAGCCCTCAGCCTCAACATCACCAGCCTGACGGGTAGCAGATCCCCTCTGCAAGGCCAGGTCAGTGTCCTGCTGGCTGTTGGGTGACCCACCTTTGCCTGCTTGTGTTTGTGGGGTCCAGCTGAGCCCAGTACAGGCTTTGCACAACCCCTCCCAGGCAGCGATGTCACCGGTGCTGTTCCCACAGGTTCCCCAGAGCAGCTCGCTGACCACGTCTGCCCTTTTCCCATTCATCCCTCAGGTCAGTCACCTTCTCCACGTGCATTCATTCCAACCCCATCACTCACCCCACCCTTGCCCTGACCTCCTCTGCCCCTGCAGCTCACCCGGATCCTCCCTGGCTCTCTGCCACTGGAGCTGCGTGTCCGAGTAAGCAACGAGCCAGTAGTGACTGTGAGGGATGGAAAAGCCACTGTCACCCTCAAAGCCACTATTGACTTCATCAGTTCTGCCCTGCAGACCCCCCAGGGGCTCCTCTTCTCCCTCGATATGGTGAGTGAGCTCCCAGGGGATGAGATGCCATCCCAGGGCGACGGCAGTGGCTGGATGACTGCTGGCATCCCCTTGGCTTGCCCTACCCTACAAATGCCCTGCAGCATTTGTACTTTTGTATTTACTGCATCATCAAAATGATGATGCCCAGTCCTTTAAACAAGCACATAACCAAGCATAAAGCGTAAGTAAAATGTTTCGGGAATAACACAAAATAAAGACAGGAAGGTGAACCCTGGGGAGAGAGATACATGATGCCATCTGTCACAAAAATGTGGCTTCTCGGCACAGACAAGTGTTTTTTCTCAGAATGGGTAATTTACAAATACACTTTTCAGTCTTGGGAGCTGTGCAGGGGAATAACCTCATTTCTTTCATTGTTCCATTTCCAGGACATTGTTCTGAGCATCAGCCCATCAGTCTCTGATGGCAAACTGCAAACCTCCCTGGCTCTTGACAGGTAGAGCCCAGCTCTGCGGGTGGGAGGGCTCTGCCTGGGAACAAATGGGGTTTGTGGGGGACAGTGATGTAGACATGGTTACGATGTCAAGGGTGCTGGAGCCTTCCTGCCTCCTCCAGACCCAGCCTCAGACCAAGTGCAGGGTTGATGTGATGAGAGAGTTGTAAAACAGTTGTCCTAATTTTAAAATCCTGTATTTTTATGAGGGTGAGAAAACTTTCAGACCAAGAAAGGGCCTGGAGGAGGCTGCACCAACACACCCCAACTCCTCCTTGTTTTTGTATTTTGTAGCATCAACCTGACACGTTTCCCCCCGAGTCTTGACGCTCCCACCGTAAGTGCACGCACTGGATCGAGGTGCTGCAGTGAGTGATGCAATGGCCAGAGGCTCTGTGTAGGGGAGGAAAACCAAAGGCTAATTCTTCTTCAGTTTTCACCCTTCTGCTTCTCTTGGCAGAGGGCAATTCCCCTCTGCCCTGCAGATCCCCCGTGCCCTCCAGCAATGACACTTGGGTAGCTCTCCTCACTTGTTGGCAGCACAGTGGGGGTGCTGGGAATGGGGGAGGAATAATTAAAATGAGATTACTCAAAGAGCATATCCACCCTCAGTCCTGGAAGGAAGTTTCCTAGTTCTTGTATTTCATAGCAAACGGAGTAGAACTCAACTGATAACCCTGACATGGCCCAATAACCATTGCTCTCTTCTGCTACTGACACATCCTCTTCCCTGCAGGCCTCCTCGATCACAGAATGGCTCAAGGAGGTCCTCACAGCTGTATATATACCTTCTCTTAAAGGTATGAGGGGTCAGGGTCCCCTCTCATCTCAGATTCAGCTGGATTTGGGGCTCTCCCCCTCTCCTTGCTGCCTTCATTCCAGGTTTCATGCCTGGGATGAGATTCTTACACCTGTTTTTGCAGATGCCTTCAGTGTGTCGGTCCCACTGCCCAACGTCCTCAACACCAACCTCAGGAACGCTGAAGTGGTCGTCACTGATGTAAGGATCAAGTTTTTCCACTGTGCTGTGTTCTGGGGAGTGGGAATGTGCCCACCCAGGGCTGGGACACGCAGACCCCACAGCCCTGCACCACCCTGGCCAACCTCATTTCCCATGGGCTGCTCCCAGTTTACCTCTGCTGGTGTGGACCCACAGGAAAACCTCACCTGGGATCAGGAAAAAAGCTGGTGAAAGTCTGAATGAGAAAACTGAGTAATTTTTGTTCTGCTTCTTTCAGGTGGATGAGTTTTCTGGCCAGACCACTCTAGGAAGATCCTGCTCAGGAGAAGCCTCGATGCTGTTCCCTTTCTGAGGCAGCACATGCACCCCAAGCCCTGCTCTGCTCCATGCTCTCCCTCTTCCTTTCTCTCAAGTGCTGCTCTGTGCTGTGGCTGTGGCTTGAGCAGGACAGGCAGCAGCCCTTGGCCAGCATCAGGGTGGGAAACCTGCTCGGTTGGTGGATGTCTGGGGGCTCCTGTGGCCTCTTTTAACATCCAGAGCCAGGAAGCAAAGCTCTGAGGCACAAAGGTTGCTCTTGTATTGCTCTTTCAATAAAATCTCTCACTGTCATAGTATTTTCCTCTCTGGGTATTTACTTATATGTGTTTCTGGCTCCCCACACCTGTTTGCCTGCTCCGTGCCCCTGTGCCACATGGCACACAGATGGGTGGGGAGGCTGTGCCTTCAGAGGACAAACTGGTACCTTAAGAGAGTATTCCTGAAACTCAGCCTGTGGCAGCTGGGTTGGGTGCACGTGGGTGCCCTGCTGCAGCCTGCCTGACTGGTGGGGGGCAGAGGGGAGTTTGCAATGCAGTGCTGGCACAGCTCTTGCTGGTATCTCCCTCTCCTCTGAAGCCCTTTGGAACAGCTCCTGCTGGCAGCAGGTCCCACGTGGAGCCTGCTGGTGCTGGTTGTGCAAGGCTCTGTCCAGAGTCAGGCACAGATAACGTGAGCACACACTCCATAGGGATTTATTTAGGTGTGTATTATCCCCTTGTGTTGTGTAAGACACACCAGGTTGTTAAAAAAAGGCACATTTGATCTCACAAAGGTATTAAGTGTTGAGGGCACCCGAACAAAAGTGCCCTTATGGCCAGGAGTGGCTGTGGAGGTGTCCCAGCACAGGGGTTTTTTGGAGGAAACATCATCTGCTGGGAAGGAGCTGGCAGCTGCAGGATGGGTGGGATAAGCCTCAGGAAGCACTTCTCGAGGTTCCTCGAGCACTAAAGGAGACAAAAATCTCCTGGCACTATTCCAAAGCCTCCGCATGCACTTACTGGAAATTTAAAAAATTTCTCCTGATACGGAAACCTGTGTGTGCCAGGCTGTGTGCAAGTGTCAGCAGGGATTTCTGTGGAGGAAGCTGATTTCCCAGCACGGCTCTTTCAGGTCAGTGCAGCCTCACGTGCTGCAGCCACGGACTCTCAGACATCTTTTCCTTCCCTTTTGCCCTGAGTTCTTGGATAACAATGCTGTCCAGTAACCTGATGCTCAATGCTTTTCCCTGGTTTACAACTCCTCATTTATAGTGGAATACATGAAATTCACAAATGATGATATAGACCATCAATCCACTAGTCAGCTTTGAAAATTTAAGCACCTTTCCACTTTCCTGCAGCACCATCACTACAGAAGAATCTGCTGTTAAAGCAGAGGTGCCCACAGACCAGCATAAGGTCTCACCTTAAGAGGAGCTGAGCAAAGCTAGGCTTGAAATTCAGGAAAAGGTCAGGTAGAGAAAAAAGTTCAAAAAGTGATAAAAGGTACTGTGAGCTTAGGGGAACAGAGCCTCTGTTTTACCCCCAACCTTATTATATATTCTGGTGAGCCAAGAAAAAACATGTGAATAAATCCAACAATAGTAGGAAAATGGGTGAGTAATTATAGTTTATATTTAGTGACTAGTCTGAAAAATCAGAAAAGAGGTTGTTACAGCAAAATGAAAACCCTTTTCTGAAAATTCATTCATTTAAAATGGAAATTTAAGGAGGTTTTGTGTAATGATATCCTTCTGAGGTTCTGGTTATTTTTATCATTATAAGGTTAAAATGGGCCATTTTAATAAGAAAGGCAAGTGTGAGTCACTGATATAATTTCAGCCTTAATTTGCTCAACTCATCTCAGGGTGAGGTGGGCTCAGGTTGGGCTGTAAAGGAGTAAAGTAAAAGAATTTTGAGTGATGGTGGGTCACCAGTGTCACTCTGGAAGACAGGAACAAATGGGGGTCCTTTGGGATTGACACCCTAATACCAGCACCCGTGATCAGCCAGGAAAGAGAGAGGAATTGCATATGGAAGGGGAAGAGCACGATGCTTGTGAGCAAACCTCCCCTCCAAACTGAGTCTAGAGTAGTTTTGTTTATGTAATTAAATTAAAATTAAATTAAAAGCGGCCTGGCTCTTGAAAAGAGCAAGCTCTGTGTGGGATGTGGTGGCTGCCTGGAAGTCCCGCAGGTTTGCAGGGCAGAAGAGGCTCCTGAGCCGGCCGGGGAGGGGCGGAGGAGGCGGCAGTGCCGGGAGCGGTGCCCATAGAGGGTGCACGAACTGCGCTGGCTGCAGCCGCAGCTCCCGGGTACCCCCCGCCCGCCCGGCTCCGCTGGGAAGCCCGGCAGAAGCAGAAGAAAAAACAAGGCAAAAGGACCAAGGCTTTGATAAAACTGGACAGTAACTTAAACAGGAAAATAAATGAGAAAATTCGGTGTCTTTCTCCATTTCTGGTCTGACTGGCCTCTGGCTCCCCCAGCCCCTGAGCATGGCTGTGTGCGGGCGGTGGAGCCCAGCTGGGCTCAGAGATGTCACTCACAGTATCCCTCTTGCTGTCCCTGGAGGCTGAGGGTCCCCGGAGTGTCCCCGCAGCTCCTGCCTGGCATGGGTGCTTACCTCAACCCCTACACTCGAGTGCCCTCAATGGCAAGAGTTGGGTCGGGCTGGGTCTGGTGCTGTGGCTGTTTGGTGGCATTAAAATCACACTCCTGAGAGGGTGAGTGATGGAGGTGTCCTCCCCTGCTGGCATGAGCCACCTCGGCATCAGGTTCTGCCAACCCAAACCCACACCCTGTTAATGGCAAATACATGAAGGCATTTCCCTGCTACACCTCTCCCTCCCACCATTCCTGCAGGTGACAGCCACTCACCAGCCCTGTCACAGGGCCAGTGGTGCTCACCCCTCACACAGCCCCAGTGAGTGATGTGCCATCCCAGAGATCTCAGAGCACAGTTCTGTCCCATGTGCCACGTTCAGAGGTTATTTTAATGGCGTGGTGATCTTCTGAGATGTGGGCACATAGTGTAGGAACCACTCAGCCTGAGATTTTCTCTGCTCATTTAAGGAGACTATACACTAGCAGATAAAAGGCAGCAATAAATTTCCCATCGGCTATTTTGGGATGCAAATTACAGTTATCTCATGCAAAATCCAAGCAGAAACGATTCACTCTGCTGCTGCAATTGCCTTGCTCCGGGAGGTCTGTGCTCCACACTATTCACAGGGAATTGTTTAACAAGACCCATTTACTTTGCAGCAGGTTGTTTTCATGGTGCTCCTTTATTTTTCCACAGCCTGCTCCCAATTGTGGATAATTTATTGGCAAGTGTCCTGAACAGACTTCTTCCTAATCTGGTAAGTCGGAAAAATAAAACATTCTGGGAAGGAGCAATGAGTCTGAAAAGATGTGGTGCAGCTCCCTGTGGCATCACTGGTGCCTGGAGCAGGAGCAGAGCCACTGTCCCAGGGCTGCTACATCCACCCAGTACCTTGGGATTAGTGGGAGACACTTTCCATGTCTCCATCAGCTTGGGAGAAGCTTCTCCTTCCTTCCCAATGCAAGGTCGGCCCAAATGCTGAGAATTTCTAATGATGTCCTGGACTGTGCTATGGACTCATGGAATCTCTCCTCCTCCTGAAAGACCCCAGGGTTTTTCTAGTCATCCCCCATGGGCTCCTGGGTCTCCCCATTTCTCTGAGGAAGGTGCCCAGGGCCAGACCCAGAGCTGGAGTCACCAGCAGGGCCACCATTCTGCATGCCCAGTGCTCCCATGCCCAGGGAAAGCCTGGCAGAGCCAAGCAGGGCTGTGTGTCCTCCTCTGACTCTGAATGTGGATTCTCACTGACCTTCCCCAACTCTTGCAGCTCTGCCCAGGACTTGTCAGTGACCAGCTGGGACTCCTGAACTGTGAGCACACAGTGGGTCCCACACCTAGTCCTGCCTTGTGTCACCCACTCCAGCTGAGTGAGGACTGGGACACCTTTCCCTCCTCTGCTCCACCCTGGCCCCAGATCTGCCAGGAGCTAGAGTCCCCAAGAGCTCCCTGCCCAGAGCCCACTTGAAAGCCAGGCTCTTCTGGATGAAAAGGAATTTCAGGTAGGGGAAGGGGATTTGCAGCTGAATCCAAAAAGGAATCGCTGACTCCTTTCCTCTCCCCCCAGCACTGGTGCCCCTGGATTTGGTGGGCAGCATCCAGTACACCATGTCCAGCCTTCCCCTGGTAACTGGCCAGTCCTTGAGGTGGACTTGAACTTGACTCCTGCATCTTCTCCTTCCATCTGTGCACAGAGCTTGGGATATTTCCCATAGGGTCATCAAGGTCTCCTTCAGCCATGTACAGCTGGGCAGGGGGCTGTGGAAGTTGGCAGAGGTCCTGGCTTCACGTCTTGCTCTCACCTCTGTCATGGGAGAGCACAGCAGGGTTTTAAGTTTCACAAACTTTACAAACTTTTGGAGAAGGAAATGTCACGGCACCTGACTTGGCGAGGCCGTGCATGGAGCCTTTTCACAGTGAGGGAACACGAAGTTGACCGTAAAGGCAAATATTGCAAACATTTTGACTTGTGTTTCCTTCCTCTGTGACCCCAGACTGTCATTGGGTGTGTGGCTGGAGGCCTGGTGGACTGTCCACTGGGAAAGCCAGAGACTGTCCCCAAACCCTCACGGGTCCCCATGTCACCCCTGCCACCCACAGATGACACCAGCTATTCGCAACAGCTACTCTTGATGAATATTTTCAGCTGAGATACAGCTGTGCTGGGTTGCAGGAATTCAGGATCAGACCTGTCCTGGAGAGCAATACTGTGCAATTGCTGCATTTTTGGGTGTTGGCAGATTCTCAAGGCATACCCTGAGCCATGTGAATTGCTGATGGAAATTGCAGTCCCCAAAGCACCAGTGGTGACCTTAAAGAAAGATACAGGTGTGATCCAGCTCACAGCTGCAGCAGAGGTGATGGTGATCCACCCAGGTGATGTCCCTGTGCCTTCTGAATAACATATGTATGAAGGAACAACCCACACAGAAATTCCTTCCATAGTTTCCCCTCCCCACAGGCCAGTTTCCTCACAGATGGGACCTGCAGCCAACATGGCATGGCTGGGCTGCAGCCTGACCACAGGCTGGAGGAGCCACCCCAGCCCTGACCTCTTTGTTTGACCACAGGACACCTTGAGGAGATAGGGGCTGCACACAGAGAGATGGAGTTTGGGACTGAGACCTGGGGAGAAGTTCAGCAGTGACCCCCCATCCTGTGGCACTGTGTTGGGCTGGTTTGTGTCCCATAGGTGTGATGGGAGAGGGTGTTCCCCTCCCCAGGCTGCTGAAAATTGACTTCACCTGCCCAAGGATCCCACTGAGTGTCTCTCTATACCCAACAAAGCACAGCAGCAATGTGGTGTTTTCCCTGTAAGTGTTGCATCTAGCCTGCACTCTTGAGCGGAAGGAAGACACGTGTTTTTTCCATGGAACATTGTGTTTTGGACTCTTTTGTGGGTGCTCGGAAGGGTGTGGGTGTACTTTGCATTCTTGTGCTCAGGTTCAATAAAGTCCAGCCCTCTCTGCAGCCACAGCAGGTGTTCAAGCCTGTGGGGTTGGCCAGCTCTGGTGAAATCCCTGGGCTCAGGACAGACCTCAGGTGGGAGGGCTGCAATCCCCTTTGTCCACCCCCAGCTCAGGGGGTGCAGAGCTCTGCCAGCAAATGCTGTGTCCGACCCAAACATGTCAGACTCTTCAGAGCTTGGGCCCAAAGCTGTGGGGTACCTTGTTCGTGTTGAGCACCCATCACACCCTCACTTGCCCTGGGCTTTCCTGGGGCTTTGTCCTCGGGGCACTTAGGAACCTGGTGGGGAAATCACCCAGCAATGCCCATGAACTCTGCATGAACCACGTGAAATTTCTGCTAATTTAAGGCTCTAAAGCCACCCGTTGCTCCTGGGGTGAGGGAGAATAGCTGGGACAGATGCAGCATCACTGCTTGTGAGACTGTCCTGCCCTGGTCCAGCCCAGATCCACCCTGAAACACATCGGGAACATCAGAATCAGATTTTTCTGTCACCTCTGATGTTCCTTTTCCTTTCCCCTCTATTTATTTCCCTATTTTCTTTTATCTATTGTCTCTTAAGCCTCCTTTAAACTGTGGAGATCTTTCTTGGATGCACAGCCAGCTTGCCTCTGGGGCACAGGCACTTTTCTCAGAGCAGACGGCATGCCACAAACCCACACTGTCTTTCATTTGTTTTGCAATTTGTGAGATTTCTGTATGTAATTAACTCTTTAGGAGGTAACTGCTCACCTCTCACTGTCTTTGGACTCATTCTGCTCCATATGATGGTGCCGAGATGTCCTGAACCAACCCTGGGACACTCCTCAGAGCTGGTGGGCACCACACCCAGGGTGAGGGGTGAGCTGCTGGGCTGGCTGGATGCTGCTAGCCACAGCAGTGTGTAGTGTTCAGGATCAGGCTGGTGCAGGGGTCACATTTCACAGCCAGCAAAAGGGAACTGTTCCTGCTCCATCCTTTCCTTGGCTTTCCTCATTCCTGCAGCTCGGGTATATAAAAGCAGCTGCCAGCAGCCGTGACCGTGGGCAGCTCCACCTCGACATCAAAGGGTCCAGGTAAGTGGCACTGAAGGACCACGGCCACCGTGCTGGCTCCATCAGGCGACCTACAGCACAGTGTAACTCAGCTTGAAAAGCAGGAATTTTAATGATGCTTTCCTTTGATTTCTGTAGCAGCATTTAATCATTTATGAAAATTAATTTTTAAAGCTAGCAGAGCTCTTGCTTGTTAAATTCCACGTTTATTCCTGTTGTTGTTAAGTTTGTGATAATGACTAAGCTGGCAGAAAGGACTGGGAGTTTTTTCATGATCTTGGTGACCAGAATTCAGAACAATTTTCAGCTCCCCAGACCTCATCTCAGCTGGTGTAAAATAAGTGTTTATCTGCAAAGCCAGACGTGCCTTTTGCATGTGCAAGATGCTCGGCTCACTGAAATGTGTGTGACCGAGGAGCAGCACCCTGGTAGATATTGTTAATAACTGCAGAGATAGGTGCCTCCATGGTCACGTATTCTCTCTAAGAGCTCTTCTAAGAGCCCTGACATCCATTTTGGTACCCTTTTGCAATGCTGCACACGTCTTTCAGAGCCCCTCCAACAAATCCCACTGATTTTATTTGACACGATTTTCAATAGAAGCTGCTCGAGCCTCTCTCCTTCTCCCCTGTTCAATAATCGCAGCTACAGGAGCTGTGCATCATTACGTGCTGATCAAAGGGAAAATGTAAAAGACAGTCGAGTGAATTAAAGTCTAATTTAATTGTGCCGAGAACTGTCATAGAGGGATTTTTTTAAAGTATCTGGAAGAGATAAAGAAGTTGTTCGGTCTGACCTAAATAATGTTATTTCTCAGTGCTGAACCTCTGCAATCTGCACCCTGTACATTGTTTTTCTCAGAAGGGACAAGCTGAGGTGTCTGTCCAGGGCACGGGCTGTCCAGGAAAATGCTTCTAGAGCTGGGACCCCTGGCAGTGCTGCAGGGAGACAATTTTCTCATTTCTTTACAGACACCTTTCCATGCATAAACACTCCCCAGCCTGCGTTGTCACCCTGAGAAGCCCAGCTTGGGCAGGATCAGAAGATCCTTGAAAGTACTTTCGTTTGGCTGGGGGCAGATCAAACACAGGGGAAACGGACTCTTTTCACAGCTTGAGTGGAACAAGGTGAGAAAAACAAACAACCTGCCCACAGGAAAGTGAGTCTGATTCTGGCCGTGCTTTGAGCTTTAATAACACAGGGTGCTCTTCACAGCGGGGAGAAGGACACGGCTGTGACACTCGTCATTTTTTATTTGGCTGTGCCCCTGTGAGTGTTCCTCTCTCAGGGCCATTTCAGAGTGGTTGGAAGCCATTCGTCTCTCTCAGTACAAGGTCCTCCTACCTCATCTCCATCCCTCTTCCTCTCTTAAAATGGCATTTTCACTTTCCTGCAGTGTTAGGTACCCATCTCTGCAGTGGGGGAGCCCAGTCAGGCATGGAGACATGGATGGCTCTGGTGCAGTGTGGCACTGGGCTTCAGCTGCTCCCTGATAACCAGAAGTGGAAAAAGGGGCCTGCAGGTCTGGGCTGACCTCCTGGGATGGGGGGCAGGATGTCTGGAGGCTGTATGTCCAGGAGGAATCTCCCTAGCACCCCAGGGCAGTGGACATGAAGGATGGAGAGCTGGACCAGTGCCCAGGCTGTCAAAACCCATGTGAAACTGGTGTTTGGGCTGATGTGGGTCTTTCCACAGGTGCTGTGTCAGGACATGCCACCCTTCTGGTGTCTCATCTTTCTCGGGGGCCTCCTGCCCCCCTCCCAAGGCCTCCTCAACCTGCTGAACCCAGCACAACCCAGCGGTGGTGAGTTCAGATATTTTTTGTGTTTCCAGGGGAGAGTCATGGCACAGTCCTGTGCCATTTTGGGCTCATGGCATGTCCCTCTGCTCATCAGGGAGCTGTTTCCTGGCAGGCCCATCTCCTTGGGGAACCCAGCTTTGTTCAAGGATGCTCAGGGGTCCCTGTGAGACCTCACCAGCAGAGCACCTAATGTGGCCCAACCAACATTTCCTGCCAATGAAATCCTCCCAAGAGTGGAAGTCCAACCAGTAACTGGGACTCTCTTGGTGCAGGCCTGCTTGGGACTGGTCTCATTGGCAGAAAAAGTGGGTTGCCTGGCACAGGTGCTCTTGGTGAAGGTGGGCTGCTTGGCACTGGCCTCCTGGGCAAAGGAAGTCCAAGTGGAGCAGAAAGTGAAGGTCCCCTTGGTGCAGGAAATGAACCCAGCAGAGCTGGGCTCCTTGGCACAGGCCTCCTAGGTGAGGAAGCTTGGCACAGGGTGGGGTTGGGAGAGGAGGGTTTCTGCGTGGTGAAGGACAGGAGAGTAACAAAGTTCTGGCTGTTGCAGGAGGACAGGCTGGCAGCAATGGGCTGCTCGGCACAGGCCTCCTTGGTGGGAAAGGCCTTGGCACAGGCGTCCTTGGTGGCGAAGGACTTGGAACAAACCTCCTTGGAGAAGGACTTGGCACAGGCGTCCTTGGTGGTGAAGGACTTGGAACAGGCCTCCTTGGTGGGAAAGGCCTTGCAACAGGTCTCCTTGGTGGAGAAGGACTTGGCACAGGCCTCCTCGGTGGGGAAGGACTTGGCAATAATCTCCTCAGCAATGGTCTCCTCGGCAATGGCCTCCTGGGCAATAACAGCCTTCTTGGAGAGACAGGTCTGCTTGGCACAGGGCTGCTTGGAAAAGGAGGTCTCCTAGGCAATGGAAGTCTGCTTGGACTCGATGGTCTTCTGGGTGGAGCAGGAGGACTTCTGGGTGGAGCAGGAGGACTTCTGGGTGGAGCAGGAGGACTTCTGGGTGCAGGAGGACTCTGGGGTGGTGGAGCCTCCCAGAAGATGACACCCTACGCCTGGTGAGTCAGAAGCCCCGTGGTGGGGCTCACTGCAGGGTGACCCACAACGTCCAGGGGATCAGACCCTCCCTTTCAAACAAACCACCAGTCCTGGGCTCGCAGGTCACATGAGAATCTGCGACAGGGGAAATTCCAACCAGAAATGGGAGAAGTCTTACCCATGGGAGTGGTGTGACACTGCCACAGGCAACACACGAGGTAGGGGAATCTCCACCAATGGAGGTGGCTGAGACTCAGGAGGACATAGTCTTGAGAAACCTGACCATGCTTTGAGATTGGCTGTTTGCAGAGTGGGAATTGGTCCTTCCCCACCTTCACTTTCACCTGGGAATATCCACAGGTCAAATGATGAGCAGGAAGAGATGGGACTGTAGGATCAGCTCCTGCTGATCCTGCCATCTCAAGGTAGATTTGCCTTGGTTTCAACCCCCAGGCTGAAGGTGCTGAACCTTGAGAATGCCCGAGTGTCATGGAAGGTCCTTCGTGGGACTGAGCTTGTGCTGAACCTGTACTCAAAGCTGGTGCTCCGCTTTCCAGGGTGAGTGAGGCTGGAGAGCGAGGCCACAGGGATCTGAGGGTGCTAGGGAGGATGGGACACTCCTGAGTGCTGGACAAACGTCCCCAAACACTGAGCAAGAGGCTGGTGAGGAAAGCTGTGCTGCTGACTCTCTCTGGAACCATTTCCAGCTGTCCTCACTCCACAGACACTCATCATCCACGGAAGTGTTTCAAAAACATGTGGATACGGCTCTTGAGGACGTGATGTAGTGACCATGGCGGTGGTGCTGGCTTGATAACTGGACTTCTTGATCTTAGAGGTCTTTTCCAACCTAAACAATTCTATGGGTCTATGATCTGCTACAGGACAAGGAGCCTGAGAGAAGTCCCAAAACTGAAGCAGTGTCCCAGCTGAGGCTGTGCTTGGGGCTCCTCCGCAGGCACTGCTCTCCTGTGCTGCTTTGCCTTCCTCCATAACCTTCCATGCCACTTCCTTTTTTCCAGGATTTTTCAGTTTCTGAGTGGATCCTCAGTAGAAGCAAACATCACATCACACATCACCCTAACCCAGGACTCCCCTGGTGACCTCAAGTTGGTGCTTAAGGATTGCAAAAACCTCGTTGGTGGCTTCAGCGTCAGCCTGCAGAAGGGGTGAGTATGGGGGTCAGCTCCTGCAAGTTGGCAGTGGGGCAGAACTTCAGTCTCAAATCTGGGCACGGATTGACAGCATAACAATCAGATTTTGGGATTCAGATAACAAAGTCCTGAGCACCTGTAATTCCTGCTGAAGCCTGGGGGAGCTCTGGGCTTGCAGCATCTCTTATCAGAGAAGAGGAGGGGGCTCCTCTACAGAGGAGCTCAGTTTTGAGCTGCACAGAGGAGGCTCAGGTTTTCTTGATGTCAAGTCGTGGATTTTGACAACTTCCCTGGTAATTTTTGTCTGTCTGTTCCCTCCCCAGTCTCCTCACCAATCTGGTGAGCAGCATGCTGAACAAGTCTCTTAAGACCTTTGTCCCTGCGCTGGTGAGTGTCTGAATATTCTTTGTGTGAAGCTGCATTTCAGCTGCAGTCAGTGCTCCTGACAGAACTGCCTGGTAGATTTACACACACACACAGAATCACAGAACAGTTTGGGTTGGAAAGGACCTCAAAGGTTAGTTAGTTCCAATCCTCCTGCCCTTGGCAGGGACAATATATATATTATATATATATATATACACATACATACACAATATATATTTGTGTGTGCACAGATACATGCCTGCAAGCCCATAAGTGAGCCACACAAAATTGCTTGATCTTCCTTACAGTCAGAATTTATTTGTTAGGAGTAATTTCAATTTCATCATGCAATGTTATGGGGTAATTTATACTCAGCTGCTCCCTGTGGGGGTGAGCAGAAGCAACAGCCCCGTTTACAGCAAAGTGGCCTTTTAGAGGATCTTTTACCTTGTTCAGTAGAACCTGTGCCATTTTGAGAAGGGGGCTGAACAAATTGTATAGCTCTTTTTCCATGAAAGAACTATGCTCCAAGATGAAATCAGGATGTTTATCCCGTCCTGATTTAAATCTGTCAAATTCAAGTGGTGCTGGGGAATGTGCTGCTGCACCCACAGCATTCTCACTGAGACTGTGTCACTTGTTGCTATTGCAGCTCTGCCCATTAGTGAACGTCTGGGTCAGCATCATCAACATTAATCTGCAATTCCTCAACCGTAAGTCATTAAATTTTCTTTCCTATATTAAGTCTTAGAATGACACTTGGGGTTTGTGTGTCTGGCCACCTCCGTGGGCAGCAGGTGTCCTCAGGAGAGCTGGAGCTGTGGAAGCAGGGGTCTCTGCATGGAGCAGGAGCAGCTTTTCTCTGCTGGCAAAGGTGCTGTGGGGGGCACAGTCCTGGCTCACCACCACTGCCAGACAGTCCTGCTCTTCTTATGTCTTTTTCTAATGAGAGCTAGACCCAAGCTGCTGCCAAGAGTTGGCTACACCAGGACCCCCAGGTGCAGCCCCACACAGCCAGAGGGTTTTCCCTCCCCAGCTCTGTTCATGTCAAACCTCGCACACAATTGCTGCTTCACTGAAAGCAGAATTGTCCCTCCCCATTACCCCCAACATTTCCCTTGTGATGGGATCTGCACCNAGTTTGGGTTGGAAAGGACCTCAAAGGTTAGTTAGTTCCAATCCTCCTGCCCTTGGCAGGGACAATATATATATTATATATATATATATACACATACATACACAATATATATTTGTGTGTGCACAGATACATGCCTGCAAGCCCATAAGTGAGCCACACAAAATTGCTTGATCTTCCTTACAGTCAGAATTTATTTGTTAGGAGTAATTTCAATTTCATCATGCAATGTTATGGGGTAATTTATACTCAGCTGCTCCCTGTGGGGGTGAGCAGAAGCAACAGCCCCGTTTACAGCAAAGTGGCCTTTTAGAGGATCTTTTACCTTGTTCAGTAGAACCTGTGCCATTTTGAGAAGGGGGCTGAACAAATTGTATAGCTCTTTTTCCATGAAAGAACTATGCTCCAAGATGAAATCAGGATGTTTATCCCGTCCTGATTTAAATCTGTCAAATTCAAGTGGTGCTGGGGAATGTGCTGCTGCACCCACAGCATTCTCACTGAGACTGTGTCACTTGTTGCCATTGCAGCTCTGCCCATTAGTGAACGTCTGGGTCAGCATCATCAACATTAATCTGCAATTCCTCAACCGTAAGTCATTAAATTTTCTTTCCTATATTAAGTCTTAGAATGACACTTGGGGTTTGTGTGTCTGGCCACCTCCGTGGGCAGCAGGTGTCCTCAGGAGAGCTGGAGCTGTGGAAGCAGGGGTCTCTGCATGGAGCAGGAGCAGCTTTTCTCTGCTGGCAAAGGTGCTGTGGGGGGCACAGTCCTGGCTCACCACCACTGCCAGACAGTCCTGCTCTTCTTATGTCTTTTTCTAATGAGAGCTAGACCCAAGCTGCTGCCAAGAGTTGGCTACACCAGGACCCCCAGGTGCAGCCCCACACAGCCAGAGGGTTTTCCCTCCCCAGCTCTGTTCATGTCAAACCTCGCACACAATTGCTGCTTCACTGAAAGCAGAATTGTCCCTCCCCATTACCCCCAACATTTCCCTTGTGATGGGATCTGCACCTGGGAGCTTCAGGGCAGCAGCTTTCATAAGAACCTTTGAACCACAGGGAGTTTGATATCTATAGGAAGGACAAGGAGTTTTTCCTGCTTGCTGGGCAGGACAATGCTCTCCCAGCCTCTGCCAGATGCTCTGGGTTGGACAGGGCTCCAGCAGGCTCAGTGACCCACAGGCAGTACCACCCAGCCCTGATGGCCTCTCTCTCACCCCAGGTGTCATCTCCTTTGGGCTTCTGGGGAAAATCTACTCTGCCCTCTCCAAACTGCCAGTGACATCCGGGCACTATGTGGAGCTGGATCTGCAGGTAGAGCCATGTCCCATCCTGTTTTCCATCCCATGTCCCCACACTGCTGCTCACCCTCCACATTCACATGCTCTAACACCTCCTTGTTTTTTTGCAGAATGCCCCATTCCCAAGCACCTTCATCGACTGGCTTCTCCAGAGTAAGTTCAGCCCCAGTGCAGCCATGGGGATCCCACTGGTGTCTGTGAGCCAGAACAGGGCAGCTGCAATTTAAGACACAGTCCTGGGTAGTGGCCAAGAGTGGGGAGGGTTCTCATGGCTCTGGGGTGCAGCCAGAGCTGCCAGGTGCTGAGAATCTCAGAGCAGTCCCACAGACCACTTGTACCTCACAGGGCACAGCAGTGCTGGTGGTGGCTGGTCCTCAGAGATGGCCCCCAGCTCAAATGTGAGCAGCTTTCCCCTGTGCAGTGGAAGGTCTGGAATACAGTAGCAATAAAAAGCCTGTGCACTCCTACTTGTGCCCTGCACAGCCCTGGAAAAGTCACTTCACCTCTAATAAAAGGATTTAATAATATTTGCTTAATAAGAGTGAATAATGGTCCTCAGGATGCTGCGAGGATTAATTAGTATTTGCAGAGGTGATTGGAAGAGCTTTCAGCTTCATATGCATGGAAAGTTAATATATAGAGAAGGGAAGGAAGAGTTGGAAGTCTTCCCAGCTTCCCCAGAGCCGTATTCCTAAGGGCACTAAATCATCTCTGCCCATAAAGCTGGAGGCTCTCAGGCCACTGGTACATCAGGCACCACCGAGCCCGGTCCCGTGGTGGGGGATGCCAGGGGACTGTCAGGCTTTGGGGACCTGGGGAGGGGAGTGCACTGACCTGGGTGCCTCTCCCCCAGCTGCAGGTATCAATCCTGGGATCAATCCATAGCCGCGGGACTGGCAGCACTCTGCGGTAAGGAGGATTTGCTGGCTGGGGACCTGGCTCAGAGCTCTGCTGCCGATTGTGCCAGTACCTGGGCTGGGTGAGAAGAGTCCTAACCCTGCTACCTGGTAGTGGGAGGTGACAGGGATAGTGCAGAGCTGCCTAAAATCTCCACTCTGGTATCCTTCCAGGTCCCCCTGCAGGCAGTTCCCAAGGAGAAGGAGGGAAGGGAGGAAAACAACTCAGCAGGTGGAGAATAGACATGAAAATGGAGAAACTCAACCAAGAAAAGACTCTTTCTTCTGCTCTACATTTCAGCCTTCTCAGATTTTGGTGTCTCTGTCCAGCCTAGAGTTATCTGTGCCAATGATAATCTGTGCCAATAATAAACTGTGCCAACAGTGAGCTATGTCGATAATTAGCCATATTGATAATTAGCTATGTCAATGGTCAGTCATGTTGATGATCAGCCATGTTGATGACACTGTGATTGTGGAGCCAAGAGCCCTAGGTCTTGCCTGTGTCCCTCCTGGCTGTCACGGCCACAATCCACTTGTTATGTCACTGACTGATGAAGGGATGATCTTGATCCCCTGCTTTTTCCTCATGCCCACCCCAGCTTCACTTGGGCTGGGGTTTAGGCCAGGTAATGGCTCAGCACAGAGGGAACATTCCAGGTGCTGGATGCAGACAGCTAGGCAGGGGTTTGGTCCTCTCAGGAATTTCATGAGTTTGCACCAACTGCACAAATCCTTCTAAGAAGGGAAGAGAGAAAAGGGACGAATTCATTGAGCTGTAAACACTTTGTCTTTGCTCTCCTTCTGCTTCTTGATTGGCTTACCATTTCAAAAGGGAATTTTGCTGTTTCCAGTGATTTCATACTGTTAAAAAGAGGCAAAAAACCCCCAGCCTAATCCAGGCTCACACTCAGCCTATTTGTTCCCAAACAGCGACGCTTTGAACTGATCAGAGTGAATGCTATCCTGCCTTGTAATCTCCGAGTGGATTTGGATGTGCTGCATTGTGGGTGAGGTGGATTTGAGGCAGATTCACACCCTTCTGTTACTTCTTATAATAAAAATTATTTTTCTTTAGCTGCATTCAGCACGTGACTTGGTTCCATTCCAAACTGCCAAAAGATTTTTGCATTTGCAAGGGTTTTGTTATTTATCTCTCCCATCAGCTACAGGAGTAACTCACATGTGAGGAATATTGAATAGGTGAGTCTGCTGGAAAGGTGGGGAACCACAGGGGCTGCAGCCCCAGAGCCAGGCCTGAGTGGAGCCCAAACCCTGCCCAAGCTGCCAGACCCCCACTCTCCCAGCTTAAAGTAGCTACAGAAATGTGGTCACTGTGGCAAATAAATATTCCCCTCATTTGTATTTATGCAGATTTATTCTGCCCCTGTCCCTGAGCTGCTGGTTCTTTTAGTGTGTATTCCTGCTCCTGCCTGTTGCCAGTGAGCTGGGAGCTGTTTGACATGAACAAACACATCCCTGGGGCCCCAGGGAGACAGTTACCCCCCAAGCTGGGGCTGGGGCCCCCAGGACCCTGGAGAGGGCAGTGGCAGTAGCCAGCAATCACTTGGGCACAGGAGCTCACTCCTGGCTGCATTGACATCAAACCTCACTCTGGGGCTGGCTGTGCCACAGCCCTGGAACAGAACGGCTGCATGAGAGATGCTGGGGCCAGGGACAGATGCCCAAGCCCTGCAGCCTCCAGATCCACTGGCACAGCACCATGTGCCACCAACCATTTCCAAGTGTCCACTTTGGCTCTGCTGGGCATTCCTGGTGGGCAGCACCTACACTCTTCTCTGTCTCTGTCTGGTGTGGGTCCCTCTGGTCCTGCCCAGGGCCCTAGAGCCCCATCCAACAGGCACAGGGGAGTCCTGGTGCTGTTAGCTGGGAGTTTGTAGCCACATCCTCCTGGTACTATGCTGCCAGGGCCAGGGCTCCTGCTGACATCATCTGAGTGGCTAAATGTTCCCCTGAAAAACTTGGAGGTTCTCACTGCTCTTTTCCCAAGGTGCTGGTGTGGCTGATGTGTCACCAGTGCCACAGGACCACAGCCCAGCCTCTCCTGCTGCTCCTTTACTCCCTTTACCACACTATTGTGAGTGAGCCAATGCCACTCTGCCCTGCCAATTAATGGCAGAGGTAACAAGGCTAATGAGATGTGGGCATTGGGCACGTCTGGGCTGCACCCAGAGCACCTTGCTCTGGCTGCAGTAACACTCACACACTGGGGGCTCTGGGAATGGGTCTTGGTGCTGATGATCTGCATGTGCTCAGAGCACAAAGATGAAAGGCAGATGTCGGGTGCCCTTTGATGACAGTGGCAGAGCTCTGTCAGAGCAGGAGGACAGGATGGGTGGCAGTGCCTTGGACCAAGCTATTGAATCTGTAATGCCTCATTGGGCACCTTCAGTTTCCAGTTCCTAAGGAAACAGGAGGAGGATGAAGAAATGTGCCAAGCCCCATTCTAGGCACATTTGCTATGAATGATTGCAAAAAGAGGTGTAAATATTCCCTCAGTAACCCTAGAGACAAAATGCCAAACCCCAAATCTCTACAGGTGGCATGGTGTCATCAGGCTGGGTCCCACCTCCGCTGCCACAGAGGCAGGGGTGGGCAGCCACTGGTCACTGTGAGCCCTGAGGGGACAGCAGCAGCCCCTGCACTGGTCTGACCCACCAATATTAATAAAAACAGTGTCATGGGGGATGTCCCTGCTCTGGCACCACACAGCCCTAGTGTGCCAGGACAGGTGACTGGAACAGCTCAGATCTTTGCCAGCTCCAGCTGCAAGGGCACTGATGGGGTTTTTCCTGAGGTTCCTCTCACCCTACTGTTCCCCTGTGGAGGCTGCTCTGAGCCTCTCCCAGGCTTCTGCACCCAATGACACCTGTCTGCTGTGCAGAGCATCCCAGGGGTACTGTCAGTATTGCCACTGCTCCTGCCAGACTCTGCTGTACTGGCTGCTGAGCATGGGATATGGAAAGCTTTCCCACCAACAGTATAAGGGATTTTCAAAATGGAGTTTGGATAAGAAATTGTGGAAAGAATCTTTCCTTTAATGAAATGTCAGAATGTTTCCCTTTTTAAAAGGGACGCTGATTTTGGAATTGCCTTCTGTTTGGTTCTGATAGCTTCAACCAAAGCCTCCTAGTATTCTTTTTTAAAACTTCCTGTAATTAAATTACAGAAAGACATTGAATAAAAAGAACATAAAAAGAAAGAAAAAAAAAAAAAAGAAGAAGAAGGAACATATTAAAAGACACTAAATAGCCCCAAGAGAAGGGAGCATCTTGTCCAGTCTCAAAACCCCATGATCAGCCTGACAAAAAGTGAATTTCATTTCTGTTCCCCTCACTGTCCTCACGGATGCAGGAAGGGAAGGAGGACAATCCTTTTTGGCTGTTCATTTTCTCAGCAGTGTGCTGAATATTAATGACCCTCAAATCCTCTGCTGGAGGCACTGCTGCAAATTGCCCGTCCTGCAGCTGCTCTGTAATTCCTACATGGGAGCCACAGCCGGGGTGGGCGAGGGATCCCGTGGTGACCTGGCCCTGTAAGTGGCAAACACACCCCAGCAGTGTCCCTGACATCTCCATTAGATATGCCACTGTGTATCAGGCTGTTGTCACCCCTGGGTTTGCTTTCCAGGTGTTAGACACATTTCTCCTCCTCCTTAATGCAAGAAGTAAATATAGACCAGTGAAGTTGAGATTTGGGTGTTATCAACATTGATGGACTTTGCTTTTGACACCTTTTGAAGACATAATAAGAAAACCCTGTCTTGTCCTTGTGCTGGTAGCCCTTCCTGTCCTCGGGCTGGCCACCCTGCTTGTCCCTGTGCTAAATCCCCTGCCTGTCTCCACGCTGCCAGTACTTTCAGCTCCACGTTACTGGTGGCAGTGGTAGCTGCCCCAGACTGGCTGCCAGGGAATGTGGCTCAGATCCAGCAAGAACAGGGACCCTGGGCAGGGGCCTCCTCGAAATAATGTGAAATAATTCCCTTTCACATTTCCTAGTGGAAGTTCTGCTGAAGGGGAAGAGGCCCTGCCAGGCACATGAAGCACAGAAAGTAGTCCTCTGTTTTCCACAGATACAGCTGTCCAAAGGAATTGCAGCACCTTCGCCTCACGGGAGGCATTTTAATTACTCTATTGACTCGTGCTCCTGAGAGCCCCAGGCATGTCACAGCTCAGGCTGTGAAGGAATGGATGCAGAGAGACAGGGAGGGAATGCATGACCATCCCTGACAGCCCCAAAACAGCCCCAGTGACGCCCCATCACAGTCCCAATGCTCTGCCCTGCACACCAAGAGGTGCTGGGCCATTCCAGGTTGTCTCTGACCAGCATCAGACCATTTTCATGTCTCTGATCTGTGTCTGGCTGTTAAATAACTCAGCAGCAGGGGAAAAAAAAACTTGAAAAAATATCTGGAAGATACAGAGCCATTAATGAAAAACATCAGAAAATAGATATCAAGTAATGACACAGCGATGAGAGCTTATTAATAGGAAAGGCTAAAGATAAAACTAATTTAAACCTGATGAGACAAGACATCTCATCTTCAGGAGAATGAGAAGTCAATAGTTGTCTGTCAGTAAAGGAAATAAATTGCTCACAAAGGAGGAGGGAAAGCTGCAGGACTGCTGGGCCCCAGAGAGCAGCAGTGCCTGTGACAGACTGTGAGATACCCTCTGAATTCACAAACCCTAGAACTCGGAGCTGCCACTCACCACCGGTGCCTCTGTCATTGCCATGCAGGTCACAGCCCAGCAGTGCTCTGGAAAGGCACGTGGACATGGTGGGACACTGGGGACAGACAATGTCAACCTGGGGGGTCTGTGGAGCAGCTTGGGGCTGGTCTGGGGGTGCACCAAGCAATGGCAATGGAGAGCTTGTTGCATTTCCAGCACAGCACAGAGTTCACCATCGGCTGCAGAGGAGCTGGTAGGAGCAGCTGTACCTGCCCTGCCAGAACCCAACCACTGCCAGTTTCAGAAAGGAGTGAACTAAAGAAAGAACTGGTTTTAGAAGTGGGAAACAGTTTTGAAAGTTCTTTATGATGCATTAAATCCCAAAGCTCTGTGCAAAGAGCTGGCTTCAGAAATGGTGATGAAAAGCTGCTGAAAGAAAACTCCCTGAACCCCCAGCCCACAGCAGTCCCAGAGCAGGGAGGAGGAGGCCTGGGGAAGTGGGCTGGCAGGCATGTGGAGCCTGTCTGCTGAAGTGAAAACCCATGAGAAGAGGAGGGTGGCAGCCTGGCAGGCTACTGGCATCACGCAGAGGCAATGCCTTGTCACCTGCCATCCCCTCAGCAGAACGAGGGTCCAGCTGACCTAAAGCAAACTCTGCTTACAGGCTTCCATCAGGGAAAACGCCCATCCTTCCCTCCACCAGCACCATGACATAGGGAGGGAAAACAGACTGCAGAGCTCTAGGGGTTCTGCGGGAGGACATGATACACCATGGCCACCTCTGGCACTGGGAAAAGCCTGACTGCTCTGCCCAAGCTGCTTCAACACTCTTGGAGAAGGGAGCAAGTTTGGGCAGGCAAGTGTAGGCAATATTAAGCATCAGTTTTGAGGTCATCCTTAGGCAAATAAAAGCCAGGGCTGAGCAGGGAACAGGGGCTGTGAGCGCCTGCTGCTCTGTCCCTCCACTCCCTGAGCACAGCCAAGACCTGAGGACAAACAAGTTTGTTCTCTGATGGGGGTCCGGGGAACAAACGGGCTCTTGTTCTCCCTGACAGCGACCTCTCTGCCAGGTGAAGCTATTTGTGTGTGCGGGTGATGTCCAGCCTCGCCCACATGCCCTGCCAGCAGAAAAGGAAATGCAGGCTGTGTATTACGAAATTCCCATGTCAGGAGACACCCTCAGGGCACGGCTGCTGTTGGAAAGTAAATGTCATCCCAGCACTTCAGGTCTGTACTGGGAAACCTGATCTGCCAAACGCCTCCTTAGGTGTTTGCCCATGGGTGTAACCGGGTCACGTCTGACTGGAAGGGCACTACTTCGACCTGCAGAAGGCACAGGTGTACATCAGGGAGATGGGAGGCCCGGGAGAGTTCAGGGCTCTCATCCCTGCTCAGGGTGGGAACAGAAATGTAAAAGAAAGAACACAAGGTACGAGTTCAGCTTTCCCAGCAGCTGAATTTAGGCAGCAAACCTGACAAGTGACAGAGCCCACAACCCACCTCCCGCATCCCACCTCCAGGCCTCAAGGAAAACAACACATTCCTTCTTCCACGCAGTGCCAAAGGACTGACTCAGCCTCCAAGGTCATCGTAAGCACTTCCTAATGGATGCTTTGCTGCCTTAAAACCTCGGTCTTCATTCCCGAGGCCTATAAAAACTAAGGAGGCGAAGCAAATGGTGAGTGCTATGGCTCCCCGGGGAGCCCGTGCAGTGAGCATTATCACCTCCTCATCAAAATGTAAAACCCAGCTCTTCTCCTCATTAGTCTCCCGCTCTTAAAATAATGATTGTAAAACGGCCACAGCTGGCCTCAAAGCAGGATGGAGGGGGGAGGGCACACTGTGGTCTGCATTTCCCACTTGGAATAGGTGCTGCTGGGGAGATCAAAATGAGCAGGGAAAGGTGGATGGCAGCCCTCTCCAGGGCGCTGGCTTGAGCCGTGGTCCCAAAATGCCTGGGAATCGTGAGCTGAAAGATTTGCCATAGGGCAGTTGAAATTGGCCACTGCCTAGTGGGCTTGATGAGCCAAGCATGGCCTCAGTGCCCATCACCTCTGAGGGCTGTTGCGTGTAGATGCTGCTGCTTCCTTTGGGATTTCATCCCAAACTGCTGCCTCCTCCTGAAACCCACTTGGACCATAGGCTCACCCTCACTGGGCAGCAGAGGTTCAAGCCCTGGTTTGTGAACTTGGGCCAAAGACACTTTCCCCATGTGGAAGCAGGAGGGCAGACCAGCCCTGTGTGCCTGTCAGCACCTCAGAGCCCACACGGACTGTGCTGACTGTGCAGATTCACTTCTAGGAGAAGGGACTCAGCTCTGAGATAATAAGCAAAATGTATTTGTTTCTTGAAGCCTAATGAATATTCAGTGAACCATGCTGTTTTCAAAGAGATACAATTATAGCCCAGAAAGAGCTGAGCAGGAGAGGCGGCTTTCGAGCAAAACCCTTTCAAGTTTATTTTAAAATTCTGCAAATTCATGTGGTGACTGCCCTGCTACCAGCTGTTCCTTCAAAACTGGTCACTGGCTAGAGACTTTTATAAGGATTTATTTTAATGACATGATTATCTGTATGAAAAGGGGTGATCCTTTCTCACATCTCAGTTTACTCACAAGTGCAGGTCACAGGTCCTTGTTTGAATTTCACAGAGCAGGCTGGAATGTGACACTGTGCAGCCAGGGTCAGCTGCAGGCTGATGAAAACAAGGAACTGTCAGATGCACTTGAAGAACTTGCTGGCCATTTAAATCAATACAATCACTTCTCTTAATAAGCAAAGGGAAGGACACCCATAGACGTTTGGATTACAAAACTGCACCCCAAGTTTTAAGAGGCCAGAGATGACCCTCAACTAGCAGACATCCCTTCCCCTGCATCCCCCAGGCCTGGAAACAAGACAATCTTCTCCAGCCAAGATCCAATCCTCCCCAGTACCAGGGCAAAGCTGCATTCCTTCAGCCCTAGACACAACAGATTCACTGGTGCACACTAAACACCATTTTTCATTCCACAGTCCAGCACCACATTCTACCACACAAGTGTGGTGTGGGTTCTTGCATCCCCTTTCCAAGCATTTTGCCAATATTTGGAAAGAATTAATCAATCTTCTGTTATTTCAGTTCTTTCTACACTTTGACAGTACTCCTGCTATTCTCCAGCAGCTATTGGGGCTGTGTTTTGTAGGTACTACCAGCTTTTGCAGTTCCTAAATTCAGCTGAGCTCACAGGAAGGAACTGCTCTGCACATCCATCTCTCAGGCTGGGCTGTGCCAGAGGACGTGATCACAGTCAGAGGACAGACCTACAGCACTGTGAGGGTAGGGCAAGCCTTAGGGCAAGTCAAACTACACAATCTCACAGTACTTGGATTTTGCAAGCTCACACACAGCTTCTATGCCTTTGAATCTGCACACATCTATGAGGGGTAAGTTGGCACCAAAGGAGAAACATATATGTATTTTATTATTTAATAAATAAATTTTAATATACATATATATCTCCCTGATTCTACCATATCTGCACCTGATCACACTTTCTTGTTTCTTCGTGGAGAGCATGTGCTGCTTCCATCCAGGGGCAGCAGGGATGCCTCAATGAGAAGCAGCAGCACGGGACAGAGTGGTCCGGCAGAGCGGAACTCCCCGCAGGGTCTGTGAGCTGGCAGAGGTTACCTGAAAGAAAAAACACAGATCCTCAGGCACAGAAAGGCTGGGATCCATTCTAATTTTAGGCTCTTCTGGCAGCAGCTGCCCTAGAGAATAGCACTGTGCAAGGAAATGAGCAGTGCAGGTAGGTCACCTTCACCATCACATAGTCCCCTGGCTGGGCTCTGCCTGGAGCCCCGCACTCGGCAGCATCCTCCAGCTCGGCGTCAGGGAAGATCACCTTGATGTTGCCATCGTTCCTCCCACACAGCTCCGAGGCAGAGCGTTTGCTGGGCTGGAAAGAGGACAGGGAACATTACCTGCATGGCAATTGCTCTGATTCACTGCTGGGCTTTATTGCCTCAGGAATCAATTGAGCACTATTGATGGTATTAAACCCACATTAACCAAGCCCTGGAACAGAGCACTGTGGCCAGAGCTGTTAGGTGACACACACCAAAGCACAAATTCTGTGCTTGACCAGAGACGCATCCCTAACAGATCCCATCCCCTGTGCTCAGCTCAGTGCTCTGGAAAAGTCAGGCTGTCTGCTTACGTGTGAAGAAATAGTCTTGGGAGTCCTGGGATTACAACGGGGAAGTGAGAAGGGAAGGCAGAAGTAGCGACTGCTGTGCACAGTCTCAGAGCCAGCAAGAAATGAGGAGGATTCCATTCCAGGCCCACTCACCCCTTCCACCAGCACCAGCTGGGCCTGTCCCACCAACGCCGCGTTGGCCCTGGCTGCCTCCTCCCGGAAGGTGGCGATGAGCTCCTCCAGCCGCCGCTTCTTCACGTCTGCGGGGACATCGTCCTGCAGCCGGTGATGCGCCCGGGTCTTCTGCAAACACAGAGCCAGTGCAGCCCCTCAGCACCCAGCCTCAGCTCAGAGCCTTGTCTGACCCCAGCCAGCTCCACTGCTCTGCCAGCAACAGCTTCCCACATTCCAACAGCATTTCAAGTTTATATCACAAAGGAACTGTTCCAGTGCCAGGCATGTTCTCATGCTCCTCACATCTTTCTTCTCCACCTTTTAGGCAGGTCTGATGCAGGGCACTGAGTATCAGTGGCTGTGAAACAGTTTTGCAGCTCCTGTGCGGGATGTGCCTGTGCCTGTCCGTCCACAGATGGCAACAGATTCTACTATTTCTAATCTGTATACTATGTACTGAATGGTGATCCAAATCCCTTTGCTTCCTTACATTTCCTAACCTCCTGTCCTCTTCCCCAACAGTATCACACACTCTGGAGAGCATTCTAAAGGAGACTTACCAAATACCCACTCTTCTCACGGAATACCTTCTCAAAAATTTGCTACTTCTGTCCAGACTTGACTGACAGACCCTTGTAGCTGGGCTCCAGCCCAGCTCCATCAGCACATTCCTCATCAGTAAATAATGTATTTGCAGCCTCTGCTGACACAGTTGCTTCTCTGCAATAACTCTGGAGCATCTGCACAGCCAGGTAACTGAGCAGTTACCAACCCTAACACTCCTACAGAGAATCTGGAAGCCTCCCAGGCACAACAACAGCCCTTGCAGAACCACATACCCTACAAGTGCTGCCTGGGACAAATGACATCTACCAGTATACCAAGTCTTTGGGTATGATTTTCAACAGCTTTTTAAAAAATGTGTTATTGTGAGAAACAGCACTGAGGAGTTTAGGGGACACACCCAAAGATAACAGCCTTCTCCACCAGGGCCTGCACTCACCTGTCTCATGCTGTAGGCAAACAGGAAGCCAATGTTGTAGCGGACTTCCCGCAGCAAGGACACCGTCTGCTGGTGATCCTCCTCTGTCTCTCCACAGAACCCAGTGATGAAATCACTGCTCAAGCTCACTCCTGTAACAGGCACACAGCTGTACTCTTCCCTCATGGAAGACAGGAATGCAGCATTGAGAAAGGACAGTGAGATGCAGCTGTGCCGAGTTCAGACCAAGCCAAAGGAACACGTACCTGGAATAGAGTCTCGCACGTGGTGCACGAGCTCTAAATACGCTTCCCTTGTGTATCTGCAATGAACAGCACATGGATTTGCTAACTGGAAGCCCAGAACATCAGTGAGGAGAAACCAGCAGCCCAAATCAGAGGGCAGGACACAGGGCTCCTCGTGGGGTGACCCACCCTCGCCGCATGGCCTCCAGGACTCGTGTGCTCCCACTCTGGGCTGGGAGGTGCAACTGTTTGCAGATGTTGTGTCGCTCCTGGATGAGCTGCAGGACCTGTGGTAAGTGATCAGGAGATGTCTCAGTCAGCTTAACTGTACCAGAGTGCCAAAGGAAGAGTCTTCCCTGGGTAAAAGCCAGCAAACTGCAAACCCACCCCAACATCCAACTCCCAGGAGCTGCTGTTCCCAGTTTGGGAACCCACATTCTCTTTGTTTGGGAAGGCAGCATAGCTCATACCTCACATTTCAGAGCTGCCTCGCTGCCTGCAAGCAAAGGCCAAGGTGTTTATTTTACACTTGCCTCATCAGGAAAATCCTTGGGGTGTGGAGAGGTGAAACGGATCCTCATTTCTGGGTCAATCCTAGAGACCTGGTCCAGCAGGTGTGAGAAGCGCAAACCTCCCTGTTTGGCTTTGTAGACTGTGCTAAAGCCACGGCTGAGGCCCGGGGCAGCCACTGACTGAAACTGCACCTCAGACAGGTCTCGAAAGCTGTTGACATTCTGACCCAAGAGGGTCACTTCTTTCACTCCCTACAAAATAAACAGAGAGGAAGAAATAGAAGCTGGACAGGATGGCTGAGCTACAAGGGCACCCATGGTTTTACTCCAAGGAGTTTCCATCAGAAGCCCTCCCTTCCCTGTCTGTGATGAAGTATTACAAGGGGAATCAAAAAGCCACTGGTGAAACCCCACCACAACCTCAACTCTGCAGATAAAGGCAGTAACACTGGTTACAAGTACCACTGAAAACACTGTTACCAGGAACCACCCTTCCTCCCATGGTTTGGGACAGGTGGGAGGAGGCTCTGCCTCACCTGGTCTGAGAGCATCCTCACTTCCTGCAGGATGGAGGCGATGGGGCGGCTCCTTTCCCGGCCTCGGGTGAAGGGCACAATGCAGTAACTGCACATGTTGTCACAGCCCCGCATGATGGACCTGCCGAGAGGTAAAGAACAGGTCACACCCCCCTCCTCCAGAACCATCCACGCTGCATCCTGCCCAGGATGAGCCCAGGACTGCTGCCTGCAGCCAAGCTTCACACACAGGCCATCCACACTGCATTCAGCTTGCCCTGAGCTGACACCTCCTGATTTTTCATGCACATTTCCAAGAAAGCTGGAAAGAACTAATGAGGCACAGACTGCCACTGCAGCCTGGCAGTGATCAAAGATCCTTCTACATCCCACTCCTGCAGAGAGTGACACTGCCCCTCCATACGCTACAGCCACACCGAGCAGAGTCTGATTACATGTCTGACAATGTTATCACCAAAGCTAAACAATCAGAAGTAATAATGTGTGGAGGATTAGAATAAATAGCAGAACCTGGGGCAGGGCACCACAGAAGGCAGGGGATGAGAGAGGAATGGACTTCAGGAAGGGACAGTGGCACAGAAATCACTCAATGCAGCATCAGGCTGAGAGTCAGCATTCCCAAAGGAGAGGGAGAGAAGTCCACAACAGCCAGAGCTCAAGGCACGCTCTCCAGGGCTCAGTCACACAGCAAAGCAGCAGCAAACACACACACACACATTCTGGAAGACTCAGTGCAGCCAGGCATTGCATCTCCTGGGCAGCTGCTGTCACTGACACATATGCTCTGCACAGCAGATTTCCAAACTGGAGCCACAGAAACAAGCACTGGGAAAAGGTACTCACACAAACGCTGTCGTGCCACCTGCACTAGTCTGGACTGGGAGAATGTCAGCATAAGTCTCATCTAGGGACAGCAGGACATTGGCAGCTTGCTGGCCAGACTCTGCCACTGCCAGCAGCCGGGGAAGATCACGGTAGGCATCAGGGCCTGCCACAACATCGACCAGCTTCTCCCTGTGCAGAATCTCCTCCTTAAGCCTCTCAGCCATGCATCCTGCCAGCAAAGGAGAAGGGTCCTCAGGAGGCAGTGCCTGCCCTCTGTTACACCCCACAGCCCTTCCCAGCTGCTTGCACCCCAGGGACAGGCGGGTGCTGCCAGTGGGACACAGGTGAGGCAGCACGGCCCTACCCAGGATCCCGATGCGAAGCGGAGCTCGAGCCTGGGGCCGCCGGGCCTTCAGCGCCTTGAGGTGCTGCAGACGGTTCCAGATGGCCTGCTCTGCCTTCTCCCTGGGGAGCCAAAAAACTGGGCATTCCAGCTGTTGCTCCTGAGCACAGCCTCAGCCTTAAGCGGCCCAAGTGCTTTGTGAGGAGAATTCAGCTAAAGGCAGGGAATCTAATGGCACCTGAGAGTGTTGTTTGTGGTGTGGGGATTATGCCTTGGCTCTCTATCTTATCTGCTATCACTTGGCTTGCCTGAGAGCATCTCCACAGCAGAAACACCTCAGGGATTAAGCTCTTGGGGAGAAAAAGTACCTTGGCAACAGTACAAGGTACCATGCAAGTGACAATGAGCATCTGGTGTCTTCTGCATTCAGAAAAAACAAGCAAAGTTCCCTTTATATCAAGTTGTCCCTAAACATATTTCTCACATTTTTAAAGTACAGACACTGTACCAGAGAGTCGCTTCAAGAGAAGACAGAATATTTAAAAATGAAATCATTAATTGTGCTGGTCTCTCACTGCCCATGGCATCTACACAGAGCTTACACTACCAAAGAACTTCTCACTACCCAGAGAAGCAATTCATAGCACAATTAATCATAGCACCAGCCAGCCCTACCCTCAACTAAACAGCCAGTTCCACACCTGCACACTCCTTTCCTCATGAAACACCTTTATTGCCTTGGTTTTCAAATGTTAATTCCTTAAAAACTGTCCCAAACCAGTGACAAACATTTCCTTACCTCACAGAACAGGTGACAAGAAGAACCACATCTGCCTACATCAAAAACAACAGAAAGAGAAAAATCTATAAAAGCCAAACAATAAGTTCTCATGCCCTGCCCAGGTAACCTGAAGCTACAAAACTCAACTCAGGGAAAAAGATCTGCCTGAGTACACAGCAGGTTTCAACAAAAGGAGTTGCAAGAAAGAAACNGCTCCGCGTTCCGCCCCGCCGCCGTTCCGCGCCCGCCCCGTTGCTGGGAGGCGCCGCCGCGGGAATCACAAAATCANAAAGGAGGTGCAAGAAAGAAACAGAAGACAAGCAGAGTCTTCACTAAATGGTAAAAGTAAACTCAAAGATGAGACAGGAGGATCCTGCTGTGTCCAATCCCTCTCCAACTGAGATGGAGCCCAGTAGTCTAAAGAAAAAAGACAACCCACAGCTTTCTACCACACTTGTTAAGCAGTTTCCTTCACTTCACAGAACTCAGACTGCAAAACTCATAGCATCCCACAGGGTTGTGCTCCAGAGAAAAGCTGGGACTTGCAGGCACAGCCAGGGTGTGAGGGCTGTGCTCCAGGAGAGCTGCCAAGGTGCTGCCTTACCTCAGCCAGCTCCTTTGTCCTGGCATAGCCACTCTTCTGCAGGATGGCCCAGGCGATCTCCGTGTCACTGACGTTCATCTGGCAGCCGTAGGTCTCCAGGTACACTGTAACAAACGGCGTGTGAGCAGGAGCCTGCTCAGCTCCCATCCACAACCTGCCCTATCCCCTGCTCTACGGGAAGAAGCCTTCAATCCCACTGGAGACAGGGAAGCAGCACAAAAGCTGCCTGCACCTGCAGCCCACAGAAGACAAACCAAAGGACGTACTTTGGGAAACCTGTGTGCTCTGCAACACAGCAGGGTTGGGCTGTGACTGCAGAGCAGCAGCAGCTGTGTCCTTACTGAGATACAACACTCATGGCAATGAAAACCATCCCAGCCAGAGCACCACAGCCCCACAGGGGCAGCCACAGCCCCATGATAACCCAGCACACAACACGGGCAGGTGCCACAGCAACCTGCTCTCTGCCCAGCTCCATGGTGGAAGAACACACACGACTTTACAGCCAAGGACTAAACTCCTTCCAGCGTCAAAACCCTCTCAGGGCCCCAAAAGCTCCCAAACAACCCATTTTCCCCATTCTGCTCCGGCTGTGGAGCACCACTGTCTGCACCGGTCTTACGGCTGCCCTAGATCCTGCAGCGAGACCACAACAGCGGGGTTCGGCTGACCACAACAGCTCCAGCCCCGAAGACACACAG
>VXBB01010754.1:17206-27482 GCA_013399915.1 Illadopsis cleaveri
GGAATGAGTAAATAAAATTTAATTTGAACCCATTAAAAATTATAAAGCAAAGGGGGAGAACAGCCCTGCAAGCTTGACAGGACTCCTTCTGCCCACCAGAGGCTCTGCTCACAAAATGGCATCTCCATCTTTTATACCCTGAGATTGTACCAGACTCATTAATATTCATAAGCAGTCCTTATATGTCCTTCTGGCCCCACCCACAGCCCATAGCTTTGCCCATATATGTATACTTATTTCCTCCCAAGGCCTGTCAATCAGTCCTTCGGTGCCTTTCATTAGTGGAGCCCTTCTTGTATCCCAACTGGTGGTGCGATGTTTCCTTGCCCGGCCTCCCAGCAGCAAGTGTCCCCCTACTGCCTGCCACCTCTCACGTGTCTTTATAGCGCTGTCAGCCAGAGCTGCCAGGCAGTAACCGCAAAAGGGGAGGGGAGTATTGAAGGGAGAACAGAAAAGGGTTCAAAATTATACTGCAACAACAAAAATATATGTCAAAAGAACTGTAAACCCCAACAAAACTTCTCCCCACCACACTCAACAACTCTTCTTCATTTGCATGAGCCAATCACCACACCTTATTCATAACAACCTCACAGCTCTGTGTGCTTGCTCAAGTGACACTGCTGTGAATAGCAACACACACCCCAAAGCACTCTTTGAGACTCTTCAAGACTAGAGGCAAGCTCCTCCACATTCACATAGCCATGACTCTGCAACAAACAGATCTTCTAAGCATATTTCAGCTCTCATCATTTTATGTGTTTTAACATGCCTGATTTACAGTCTTTTAGACATGCTGATGTTTGAATAGGAGATTTTTTTGTCACCTTGTTGCTATTGCAAACACAAACCAGAAATTAGTTGGAGATAAAACGAGAACAACCTGTGGTCCATTCTGGGGATTTGGTCTTCGTGTGTAAATTGGGCTGGCTCCAAATAATTTTGGATTTGTTTATGAGGAGGTCCCATCAGAGATCCTATTGTGAAATGGGGGACAGAGCAAGGTGACGACAGCAATTAGACCTGCATTGTAATAGACACACAAAACATCAGAAAACCAAATCACTTTCATATGCACAAACTCACTGTTTCTCCAACAAGTCCATTAGAGATCACTGCTCCCCAGAAGGGTTCACCCACATAATCCTTCTTAGGCCTCCCTGGACAGTACTGTCCTGTCCACCTTCCTTCCCTGCCCTGCATAGGGGAAACATCATACCCTTTGACACAAGACCAAAGATGTCTTTCTGGTCCTGCTGTGCCACCATGCAAAACCACGCTTCTCTCTCATCACTGAATTTGAACGTAAGGTTGTTCCTCTTAACCCAGATTCCACCTAAAAGCACAGACAGGTCCTTTGCCCATGTGTCAGGCTATTTACAAGCTGCCCCTTCTGCCACTGGAAATATTGGTGGCTGCCTATCTCATGCTTACAACTCCTTAACAGCAAGAAAACATAAACATCTTTTCAGCAGGAGGTGCTTGCTTCCTTTCCAGGGCTAAACCCCTCTGTTAATAGCCTTCCTTCCTTCTATCCAGTAAGCAAACCCTCTGAAGAAGGACAAAACATTTAAGTCCATATCCACATTGGCATTTCTTAACTTAGCAGAAAAGGTTTCCCACAGAACCTCTTAGCTGTGATTAATGCTGTGAAGACATTGGTAGGCAATGCATGGTTGGGCAAAAGAAGCACAAAACACTTTTCATGAATGTCACCTCCAATTAATAAATCTGCTTCAGCTATTTCCATCTCTCTCTCTCTCTGCTCATGCAGCTCTCTAAGGAATTAAAGCCTTGTAAATACATGCTTGTTTTTCTCTTCTCTACACAAAAATCACATCCAACTTGGGAATTCCTTGGGCTGAAATGGTTGGAGGTGAAAGAATGTTATAAAGAAGCACTGTATATGTGCCATTCCAAGGCAGCGTTGTACCCTTTCCTGGAAACCTTGCTGTATTACATGGATGTAGTCTGGCTGAGAACCCTGAACCACCAAAGAAAATTAATGCAGCTCCAGCTGGAAACTGGTTTTGATGGTCACCTTTTAAACAACAAAATACTGTCTAAGGAAAGCAAAACATTGATCTTCCAAAAAGCTATTGCTCAAAAAATAATTTTTACACCAGAAAGGTTGACTTCATATTTCTGAATAGCCCAGAATACTTATTGGCGTTCTTTAACAAAAATCTGCATGTAGCATTTTCACTTTAATGACAAAGCAAGTGAGTTTTGCATATATGGAGGCAAGAAGCAGAGAGTCAAGAAGGAAGAATAAGACAGAGCAGTACCACCAAAAAAAAAAGGCAAAGTCCTTTGGTGATCAGCCAGCAAAAACAGATTTTACCTGCATCTTGTGTAGGGGATGGACCCCAATTTGATGACACAAAAAAATCATGAAACAGGAGAAAATCCTACTTCTGACCTATGCCTCCAAGCTGTGGATGTATCATCAGCGACAAATGACACTTTCAACCTCACCTTCTGCCACCTGAGATGCAACTCCTGCACAGTTTTAGGTGCCCTACACTCCTAACAGTCTGGTTTGTTCTTAAAGCTACCGTTGTCGGAGTCATGTGTCACTATTAGCAAGGTGAAATTAAGTAAATTTCTCTAACTCACAGTTGCAGGGACAATACTCAATACCAGAACATTTAGGGAATAGGAAACAAAAAAAAGCCAAAGGAAAACCAGCTGAGGAAAAGAAGGTTGCTCTACCTCTAAGCTCCCAGCGCAAAATGCAGCAGCTACAAGCTGCAAAATCTGGCAGCTAACAAGTCTACCCAGATGTGACAAATGGATATGATTCGTGCTGATAAAATTGAAACAGTAATCAATATTTTAAAATATTAGTTAAAATGAACTTTGAGGAGAGGGATGGGGAAGGTCCCCCCTCGTCTCCAGATGTTCAAATGAAGATCAGGAAGACAGGAAAGAACCGATATAAGGAGAGCTAAATTTATCTGAAGATGGGAAAGTTCTAGGGGAAATCCAGAAAAATGTTAATTAAAATAAATTTATAGGCTCAGTGTAACATGGAATTAGGCGGACCTGCAAATATGGTATAGACTTATATAATCTCAACGTAATACACGTGTAACCCAAGGATCATCTAGCAAACAGTGACGAAGACTCTCCGAGCCTTCTTCAAACAACCCCCGAACCTGACAAGAGTGGAGCATGTGTAGTAGAGGTGGTGATGGGTGGAGATAAGAGCAGTAATGTAAATCTTACGAATCGAAAATAGGTGGGAAAGGGTGTTGACAAACAAGATAAAAGTCCAAACGGACTATTTTTAGCTTTGTATGGGGGACAGGAGATCAAGTCCTGCACCGTATCCCGCGGTCCAATTGCTCTTGTTATTATTACAACCAATATATATTATTTATTATTTGCAAATTATTGTAACTTTTAAGTTGCTTCAATTAAAATTGCTGCTACATTTAACTTTGTTTGGGTTTTTTTAAACTGGATAATTTGGCAGCACAGTCTGTTTATGACACAGATAAAAACAATAACTGAATTTTCCTTATTGTCCTTAAGGTATGAAGACTTACTCCATTCTGTGTGTCTTCACAACTGCTTGGAAACTAAGGCAATGGTAGCAGGTACTGTTTTTCAGAGGTCTAAAGCTGTAAGGGACTAGGACATCCCCAATTTAGCAAGGTCAGAGGCTCAGTTATAGCTGAGCCTGTGCTCTTGAAGTTGCAGGGCATTTAATTGCATACCATATCTATTCTTCTTCGCCCCCACACAAAGCTTACCATTGCCT
Organism: Illadopsis cleaveri; assembly: GCA_013399915.1. Classification (NCBI taxonomy): domain Eukaryota; kingdom Metazoa; phylum Chordata; class Aves; order Passeriformes; family Timaliidae; genus Illadopsis; species Illadopsis cleaveri. The sequence goes on from VXBB01010754.1 coordinate 20,976, forward strand.
GGGATCTCCTTTCTTCTTCAGCCTAGTCAAGCATGAGTGATGGGACAGGGAAGAACTACAAGGAGCAGTCATCTACTCAACAGGTCTCTGTACAGTAAAATAGGTCTTTGTTGACACAACTGGAACAAGAAACACAGCTAAGGCTACTTCTACATTATGTGACTCATTTGTAGAGGAGCTTGTAGCCTCCTCTTTTTATGTGCCCCAATTTTCTTGCAATAGTGTCTTAAAGTTTCTTTGGTAAGTCTTAGATAGATAAAGAAATACTAAAGGAAGTTAAAGAAAGTAACAGTAGGTAAAATAGCACCCTATTTTTTGTATATATTTTTATGTTTGGTTTTGATAAATCCATGCAGTCAGGACTCAGAACATATGTATGGAAGCCAACAGGTGTTCACCTGTGCTAGGTATCAAGAGATTAACATGACATGCTATGAACTCTTAAAAATGTAAGGTATTTTGTAATAAACATAATCTAAAATACCTATCTGAGATTAAATCCAGCCCTACTGGTAAAAGGAAAGAACTTCAATCCACTCAGTGTAAAGTAAGTTGCAGCAGCAGAGCTCTTGAAGGGAGACTGGACCAGAGAATAAGACAGCTGACAGGATCTGAGTCTGAGGTATGGTAGATGAATAAAGACAGCAGCACAGATTACTGAATCTCACAAATGGAATCTGTATTGAAACTGAGGAGACCCAGAGAGCATAGCACCAGTCTTGGGTATCCACCCACGTGTAGCAGTCAATGCATCAAATATCAAGCCCCAAACACCATCTTATCATCCAACGCCCTGTGTGAATCAGTCACGCAACCTCAATCACCTTAAATCTGACTGGTTCCTTTCTTCCCCCTCCATTTGTTTTTTCTAGTTTATCTACTTATACAGCAGAAGACTTAATCTGATGTTAATGCCCATATTCCACATTGAACACATGAGGTTTTCTTTCACCTCTTGCCAACTGTCTCTAAAAGATGCCTGTCAGCAACAAACCATGCTTCTGGTTTGAACCACTACTTTCACCCTGTGGGCTGTAGAAGATGGCTGAAGATGGAACAGCATCTTTTAGAAAAACAATGATTTTCTGACAAGCACTCTTCTAAACAATGCTCAAAGGTTTATGAGTACCACACTATTTATCTCTGTCTTGATCAACCAACACAGAAACTTCCAAAATGATAAGCCAAATTAACAACCTTGTTCAAGAAATAAAATATTTTTAAACATTTGTTAAATCAAGCTGACATTTCTTGGAGACTGACAAGAAAAATAAGAGAGTAATAATTAATGTATCTTATGCTATATGGCTTCCTTGAAAACTCTCTCATTCCATCTTACCAAAATATTACCAAACTCAAATTATTGTTCTTGTTCTGGTCACATACAGCTCTTGTATTGTCTAGGCACTACTCTCTTCCAATTAAACTGGCAGGGTTTCAATGAAGACAGGGCTTTCCTCCTGATTGAGATTTTGGCCTCTATTAAATGAAAAATTTCAGTCCCAGCCAAGGTACAAAATTAGCTACATCTTTCAATGATTTTTTTTCCTCGATGCAGCAAACCACCTGTTTTTCCACTTGTAGGGTTGTAAAGCAATGACAATCACAAAGCTTGCAAGAAATGACAAAATACATATTTTAAAGTTAATCAAGCAAAATAGATTCACTTCAAAGGTTTGATACAATCCAAGGTATGCTGAATTATAAAACAAATGTTGGTCTCTAATGTCTCGTGGTGCCATCACTCTCAAACAGGAAAGTTGACCAGAAAGAAAGGGGAAGACTGAGAGAATTGGGATTGTTCAGCCTGGACAAAAGAAGGTTAGAATTAAGAGCATGTTCTAGTACTGAAAGGGGCTAGAAAAGAGCTGGAGAGGGACTTCTAAGAAGGGCATGGAGTGACAGGACAAGGGGCAATGGCTTTAAACTGAAAGAGGACAGGTTTAGACATTGGGAAGACATTCTTGCTTATGAGGGTGGCAAGGCTGGGGTGAAACAGGAAGCTTTTTCTCTCGAAATACTTTGACTGGATTAGTGGTCACAGGCCAGAACACAGTAATACCAACGAGAAGGGGCTAACAGTAAATCCACTCCTGTATATTAGTCCATCTCTTTACTGTGTGCTAAGATTAATCAAGCACACTGAAATTCATTAAAACCTTAACTGAGAAATCTAATTGCTTTGAAAAACTGATTTTCTAAAATTAATCTCACCTTCTGGGTGGCTGAGGGAGTATTTCCTATGAGACATTTTTAGGCGTGAGAGGAAGGGTGAAGAAGCACTGCTACTCATGACAGAGAGGTAGCTACACATCATCAAAACAGTCGTCACTGGTGCAGCATTCCCTCTTTTGCATTTAGGGAAGAAAAGGGCACTCAGACTTTGCTTTGCCTGACTCTTACAGACCACTCTACCGTGACTGTGGTGAAATAGAAATGTTTCACAGCATGAGCAAGATGTGTTGTAGACGTTGGCTTTGGTATCACTGCAAAAGAAGGCCAATGCAAATAAAGGTACACTGTGAAGTCAGAAGGATGGAAGAGGTTAGCTTTGATGCTTTTCCAGAGAGTGTAATCAGAGGGTAGAAGGTAAATGCAGAGGGGTTTCAAGGGTGAGTTTGTAGCATGGTGTAGGCAAGTGAGATCCAGAGAACCCATGGGACTAAGTTCTGCTCTTCTCCACAAGCTTTCACAGAGACGACAGAGATGCAAGTGTCAGCAAGAGCCTGGCCTGGCGCCTCCAGCTGGGCTTGCGTGCAGCTGTGGATATAGAAGGTAGATCTGGACTGGCAGCAGAAAACAGCACTCACAGCTGCTCCTGTTGAGGCAGCTGCACAGGTCAAAGAGCAGGTTTTTCAACAAAAAAGGAAAACACATCTTCACAGGGAATAACAGAGATGAGAAAAAACACTGGAATGCCAAGATATTGTCCCACCTTTTACCCAAAGACTGCAGGCCCTCCAGAGGAGAACCAATTTAAGTGACATTGGTTAATTTTCCACTTGAAGTCTGTGCTCATGTAAGACAGGGATGGCAATCATGTCAATTATGTAACAGCCTTTTGGCAAAAGGGAAACCTGCTACTTAGGAACACACCTCCACGTCAAACAAAATCTACAAGACTGTATGGCACATGAACTAATTTCATATAATTTCATATAATTTCTCATTGTAATTTTTTTTTTCTAAATTTTCCATTTCTTCCATTTCATCATGCACAGAGGTGAACTGCCTTTCAGTTTCACATGTTGGGTTTAAAAATACATGCATTAGAAAAATAATAAAGCCAGTTTTCTTGAAATATTTTTCTTTTTGACCATGGTAATTGTTCTTTCCTCAAAACCTATTTTCAAAACAATTTTAGAAAGGACTGTAGCTTCTCATTAAGAAAGAAAAAAAAAAAAGAGCAACTGAGCTCTGTCTTGGTTTGAAAAGACAGGTGTCTGCCAGGGAAAGCTGCAGGTTCCCTTGGAATGGGGAATGTAAACCCCCTCCCACCAAATCATTATAATTTTGAAATTAAGGGTGCTTTCAGGGAAAGATATGGGAGTAGGAATAGCAGTTCTTTACTAGAAATATTAAAAAATACAAATGTAGTAGTACAAAAAAAAACCAAAACAAAAACAAGGAAACAAAATAAAATCCTAGAAACACTGACAGAATCAGAACATGACCTGACACCCTCTTGGTTAGGGCCTTGGGAGCAGTCCAAAATAAGTCCTCCTGGAGTGACAGATGTGGAGTAGAGATGAACCTGTAGAAGGGTCTAGGGGTGGCCAGATGGGTCCAGTCCTTCTCTCAGAATCCAGTGGAAAAACAGGCTGTCGTGGTGTTCCGACTCCCAGTTTTTATCCAAGTAGAAACGCGTCGCTCCTCCCACTGGGTGGAGCATCTCACAATAGGATGATGTCATTTCATCAGTCATGTGGTGAGTCTTAATGGCCCATTAACAGCAGATATGCCCCTGGAGGAGGTTGTGCAAAAGATAAGAACACGGCTCCACCTGGTTTTAACAGCTGGCCCATTAACAGAAGGCATCCACCCCCTCCCCACCGGAGTTATGAGAAATGGGTTATACAAGAGATACAGAAAAACACCTCACCAACTGGTTTCAACAGATGGCAAATAGAATACACATTTCTGGTTACATACTGCAACCCAAGACAACCTCAAAAATATCTTTCCCCTACAGTTTTGAGAAAGAAAACTTCTATAACTGGCATATCTCATTAGCAAACTCAGCTATGCTGCAATAGTAATAAGTGGGTAGCAAAGTGAGACTAAAATTTTTAAGTGCTTTTTAGTTGTAGGCTAATTTTCCTTATATTATCTGGACCCTTGAGGGATACAATAGCCTGTACTATGGTCTAAACCATGATAAAAACACCATTCCTTAGACAAATTTCTCTGTTACATTTCTACCACTTTTGTTGAAAGCACTGTAATTCTTTTATACAGTTTCTCCTTTCACATCTCCATCTAGACATCACCTACCTCTTGTAGAGCTCACCTCAAGCTTGTTCAAACTCTGAAAAGACAACATTAGTATTAATTTTCTAAGGTACCCTACTCAAGATGATGCTTATGAAGCAAGTAGTCACTGGAAATATGAGCAGCTCAGATACCTGACCTGTACCCATTCAGCAGCAGATAAACTGCGCTTCCAACCACCGACACTGGGACTGGTATAACAGCATCAGAGCAGTCACAGATCACAGTCAGAATCCCACCTGACAGCAGCAGCCTACAGGTGCTCGGTGGGCGATAGCAAACTGCAGGATAATAAACTTACCTATAGACTCTTCCTAATTCCTTGAAATGCATCCAAGTATCCACTCTTTCTATTTCTGTCAACCTAATTTATATCCCCAGCACTTGCCTTCTGGCCAAATCACCAAGAAGGGAAACTTCCTGAAGAAGTTACTTGGTGCTAACAGCTCTTCCTTGTGATGCCACACATTCCAGAAAGCTTCAAGTCTTTTTTTTTTTTTTTTTTGGCGCAGTGAAGCTAATTTGAGTTGATTGTCTTTCCGTAAGATTGTGAAGACAGGAGACAACAGTAGCAAAGCAGAATGGAAGGTGACAGGAAAAGAAGAGGTGAGCATACACTGAGGGCTGACTCAAAACAGCCAAACACACATCTGGCTGGAAGAGAAATGCCTTGATAAGTTGGTGTTCATTGTTTGTCAGCATGCATAGCATATGTGCTTTTAAATGAACTGTACTGTAAAAATGTCCCCTGGAAAACATTTGAAATCAAGGCAAGATAGTCCATTTGTTTAATTATTTATTTTAGGCATTAGCCTTTTTCATTATAAGTAAGATAAAACTTAAGTTGTTCCAGGGGAGATTTAGATTGTGTATGAGAAAAATTTTATTCATTGGTCAAGCACTGGAACAGGCTGACCAGGGAAGTGGTGGAATCACTGTCTCTGGAAGTGTTCAAAAGACATGGAGATATGATGCTTAGGGATATGGTTTAGTGGTAGACGTGGTAGTGTTCAATCAAAGGTTAGATTGGATGACTCTAGAGGCCTTTTTCAGCCTTAATGATCTATGATTCTATATATGAAGGGAAGGGAGCACTTGTAAATAGTGGGTCAAACCCTGACCTCACTGAATCAGTGTAAGCTTTGCCAGTAAGTTCAAGAGAACCAGAGATCTAGTAAATTCTAAAAAATACATAGCAAGAGTAGAAAGGTGGTCTGAAAGTGTCTTGCAGCATAGTTTCTCCAAATGTGAATGAGCAGATGTCAAAAGATCTATAATGTAACACGAAAAGTGGATGCACATGGACTTTATTTGCCATTTACTTTTTGTTCCTATTTCATTTTCAGGTCTGTAACAATGGCCAGGATGAGAGCTGCAAGATTTATCATCATAATGAAGACTTCTGAAAAGTTAGCTTTTTTAAAGTAACACAACCATTAGAAAGTGTTTGAGTACCTGCAGTAATCACTGCTTAACCTGAGCAAACCAGAAATTAAAGTAAAACACAATTACTTTTCTATTTGACCTAATTTCATCCCACTTAATCCACTTAATGCCAGGCAATACATAAAACCTAGACTGTGTGTGTAGGGTTATATTTCACCCTTCACATGAGACATGAGCTATCTTCTGCTACAAAGCTGTATAACACCACTGTCCGCAATGAACCAGGGCATTGTCAGCAGATCAGTGCCATGAGCTGCATGGAGACAGAGAGGAAAAGAAACGTGGGCTTCTCTGGAGGATACTTTTAAAGCTCAGATACCTTTTTAGAGGATATCCCTGCCACAAGACATGTATGACTGTGTTTAGAACATCAACAAAGGAAACTCCCTGCCTGCTTGCATACCAAGAGTGTGTTCTGAGAGCACTGGCAGAATAGAGCTGTGTTGAATTGCTTTCTTTTTTACTTATAGAATTTTTTTTTCCCATAAGCTGCTAGGAAACTAACTGCAGGGTCCTTATGCAAAACAAAAGAAGTGGCTAAGGGGGGGGGAGGAGGGGAGCATAGTTTCT
>VXBB01010760.1:8951-21048 GCA_013399915.1 Illadopsis cleaveri
CACTCTTATCTCTCTCTGTTCAAGCTTCTCATTTGGATCACAGCTACTTCAACATCTGCTTTGCTTCTGCATGGGTGCCTTTGCTTATATCTACAATCTGAACACTCCATCTTCCCCCTACTTTCCATGATTTAAAGGGATATTCTGGTGTATCACAGGCCATCACCACGGCCTTACAAAAGAATTCCAGCCCAAGACTAAGGCATCTCCTCATTCTCCTCCCATCTGGGATTTGACTCCTTCTTTACTGACCTTGGTGTCTTCATGTTGTCCTCTACATGTCTTCACTCTGTCCTTTTCCCTCCCTCGAGAGAGGACTGAGGTCTGCAAGTCTCATCTGTGCAGTGAAAGCATCAATATCTCACCCAGGCCTGCGGATGGTCATGAGATCCCTGCTGGGCTGCTGCCAGAAATGTTTGTGGTGGAGGAATCTTCGGTGCTGTTGGGGAATGTGGTGGAGGAAGTGACTGGGATCTCAGCAGCCAGAACTGGGCTGGAATTCAGCAGCAGCACACCACGGGCTGGTGGCCTCCCCTGCCCCTGCCATTGCCCTGCCCAACGATTGCTGCTGAAACTCAGCAACAGGCAGCAACGGACAGAACAAGAGGACACAGTCTCAAGCTGCGTCAAGGGAAATATAGGCTGGATATTAGGAAAAAGTTTTTCACAGAAAGAGTGGTAAAGTACTGGAATGGTTTGCCCGGGGAGGTGGTGGAGTCACCATCCCTGGATGTGTTTAAAGCAGACTGGATGTGGCGCTTGGTGCCGTAATCTAGTTGAGGTGTTGGAGCTGGGTTGGACTCGATGATGTTGAAGGTCTCTTCCAACCTAGAAATTCTGTGATTCTGTGATTCTGTGATTCAGCAGCAGCAGGAACCTGCTGGAATCCTAGAAACTTAGAATTTCAGGTTTTACTGTATAGTAGTTCATGTGAGTCAAGATAGGGAATTTTGAGTGTTGTCTTTGTTCTTCTTCTTCATCACCTTCTTCCTTCTTCTTCATGGATTTGGGTGGTTTTCTCTAACTGAGTGAAGGATGTCTGCATTGCGGACGTCGGACACTGATTATTGGGTCAAAAGCATAAATAGTATAAGTGTCACTTTAGTATTAAGTAATTATCTCTTAAATAGCCTTGGTAAGAGTTAGAAGCACCCTATTTTATCTTGTTTCTTTAACTGGCAAGTTAGAGTTCACACTTTGTGAAACCATAAATAAATAAGATATAATAAACAACCAAGACTGAACTCAACTCTGTGTCTCTCATGTCTTTCATCCTGCCCTTGGAGGAAATAAAGCAGGCAGAACTGTAACAGGAAACACCCAGGCAGAATCTCAGCAGCCACAGCCCAGCCTGGAGCTGCTCCTGGGGCCCAGCAGACCCCGACTTGGCCCGGGCAGGGCTGAATGTCAGCAAGATGTGAACAGCCATGGCCCAGCCCTGAGGCCTCCTCCTCCTCCTCTCCACGGGGAGAAAACTTCTCTGTTCAAAAGCCAGAGGCAAGAGAGAGCTTCACGGGGTTCCTTCCACATGTGTTCTCACAGAGGCGTATTCAGCTTCCTCAGTGGTTTAACAATGTGCCAGTTCTCAGAACGAGCCAGCTATTGGTTTTGTGAGGCACACAGGAAGCTGCTGGGGCTCCTCACATAGAATCACTTCCGTCACTGATGGGTTTTTTCTCTTTAACTAAAAGCCAAGCTGTGTTAAACCTGGTGAAAAACCTGGCCCCATCCCCAGGAGCCCAGGAGACAGGGATCAGCTCCCTGCACAGAGGGAGATTCCAGCCTGGAAACAGCCCCGGGAAGTGAGAGCAGCCTCTGGAGATTTTTGCCCCCAGGGAAGAAATCCAGCTCCACCTCACCGCAGCTGCAGTTTGAGTGTGGGATGAGCAGCTGGGTTTGGGTTTGATCCCAGCAAGTTGGGCAGCCCCTGGTGGTTCCTGTTATCCATTAATAATGATTCCATGAAGGGTGATCAGGCTGAGCACTGCACTGTGCTGGTGTCATCCTGCTGGAGAGCAGAGCTTCCAGACAGAGGGATGGACATCTGCCACCCCCGAGGGATCTGCACAGCACAAAACCTTCCCCTCCCTCTGCTCCTTAGGACAGCACCTTCCCACCCTGAGGAGGAACAGCATCCCCAAAGTGCCTCCCTGCAGAGCTGAGGGGCAGCCTGGGCTGTGAGACAGGAACCCATCCCTCAAACAGGGAGAGTTTCTGCCCCGGGTCCTGAACTGGGCTCAGGACAGCTGCTGTAATTCTGGTGTCCATGAGCAGAGTTGTTCCTGTCCCATCACACACTGCCAGGAGGAGGAAGCTCCTGCCTTCATCCACAGTGCCCTAAAAACACCAGGGGAGGAAGGTGCCCCCCAGCCTTGGCACAAACAGCAGCACCTTGGCTGTGCCCAAGCTGGGGAGGACCAGGGCTCACAACGAAGCCCAAGCAAATCCCTGAGCAGGAGAGAAATCTCTGCTGCATCCAAAGGCAAACACACAGAGCCCCAGATGAAATCCAGCCTCAATCCCTGCGACGAAGCCTCTTTCCACCCCTCAGCCCCACAGTGGAAGCTGCACATCCCTGCTCCCACTGGGGCCCACCAGGCTTCTGCCACTGCCAAATTCCAGAGGTGGAATTCCTCCTGACTCCCCCTGAGTTTTGGGAAGCAGAGGGATGCTGGGACTGCCAGTAAGTGTCTAAGAGAACAGGAACTGGGACTGTGACCCAGCATGCTCAGAGCCTGATTTCTGACTGGTTTTCACATCAGTGTCTCGCTGGCCTCAACAGGAAATCAGCAAACAGCTGCTCCTGTTTGTGGATTTTTGTACCTCCTGGACTCTGGCATGGCAAGGACGGAGTATTTTCCTTCCACTGCAACCACAGGGTCTGGCTCTGGGAGAGGGAGAGGAGCCCAGGGAACACCAGAGCAGAAATGCCACTGTCAGGGCAGTGCCAGAGCCCTGAGCTGGGCTGAGCTCCCCTGCCCTGATCCCCAGCAGCTCCAGCCCTGTGTTGACAGAGCTGACTCAGCTGATTGACTCTGACCTGCCCTCTGAGCTCAGGGTAGCACCAGGAGTCACTGTGTCCCACATTTCATCCTGTTGGGGTGAGCTGGGAGCTGAGGGATTTTCCTGTCAGCCCCACTCCCAGTTTCACCCATTAACCAGGGCAGGGCTGGGCTGGGCTCACAGGGGGACAGGGTGACCCTGCTCCCAGCTTGTCACCACTGCCCTGCCAGGGCACACAGCACCTGATGTCACCCCAAGGCCACCCAGACTGCCTCAGATCTGTGTTTTCCTGTGTGATTTAAACCCCAGACACCTCCTGCTCTCTCATGCTCAGGGAAGGACACACACCACACCAGGCACCTCCCAGCACTTTGTGCCTTCCAATCCCACCTTGCTGCCCACCCAGGGCCAAGCACCCTTGATTATTTTGGATGGAAAAGAACCTTAAAGTTCACCCCGTTCCACCCAGGGACACCTCCCACTAGACCAGGATGCTCCAAGCCCCTGGCACCTCCCAAAACAGCATTGAGCATCTCCCAGTTCAATTCAGTTCCTTACGGAGCTGAGCTGTTATCCCAGCCTTGCCAAAAGCCCTGGAGACAGGAAATCCCATCTCGCCGAAGGGGAAAGAATAAAAAAATAAAGGTTTGAAGCTGCTCCCTCCCCTGAGCACCCCAGAACTCTTTACCTGAGCTGCGGCTGCCCGGGCATTCCTGCGCCTGTGGAGGCTCCTCCTCATTCCCTGAGGCCATGGCAGAGAGTTTGGGATTGGCAGCTTCACCTGGAAGGGTGATGGAGATGGTGAGTGACTGGAGCCCTGTGGTCCCTCACAGCCCGAGAAATCCCCTCTGGCAGAGCTGATTGCTCAAAGCTGATTTTATCTCTGCCAGACCTGGCTCCTCCCTTCCCAGCACTCATTTTGTACCCAGAGAAGAATTCTGGGTTCTGGGTCCACTCAGGGCTGAGTTACCTAATACTAAATAAATTCTACTAGAATTCCTTCCTAATTTTGGCAGAGAGCTGTGGCATGCACCAGGCTCTTTCTCAGCCGAGATGACAGAACATCTGGGGCAGAACAATGTCCACAACTGGAAAAAAGCTGGAAAAATTCCAAAAGTCTGTGACTCACCGGCTGCAACCACTGCCATGACAACATGTTCATGAGATGATTTCCTCCAGGACTCCAATTTCCTCTAATTCCCCTTGTTCTTTACATTTTTCCCTCTCAGAAAATCCACTAAGAACTAAACACCAAGCACATCTTTTCCCTGAAGTTCACAGGGAAAAAAAGAAACAAAAAGCCAGCAGTTCAGGGCTCGTCAGAGCCCTGAATTAATTAATTCATGCAATTAGTTAATGATTTACATGAACCCTCACTTCCACCAGCCTGAGCTGTGACAATGTGGTTCAAGCTCATGGCATTTCACTGGAGATTGTTCAGAAGGAGAAATAACTGTGAGGCAAGAAGTTCAGCCTGCTCTCCGTGGGGTGGGGCTGTAGAAGTGAAAGTGCAAAGCAGTTCTGCCTGGGTTAGAAAACCACGAGCTGCTGGCACAGCTGCACTCAGGGCCCTGAGCCTGCTGACCAGGATGGAAATGCTGCTTTTTCCTACACTCCGAGAATAGGAGGACAGGATTTCCCTTTCCTTCCCAAACTCAAACATCCCCATCCAAGGAAGAGCTGAGAACGCAGTGAGGATCCTCAGCTGGGACCAGGGGTAAATCTCTGGGGAGAGCTGCCAGCCATGGACCCAGATCAGCTCCAGAGCTGCCTCTCCTGGCTCTTAGGATCACAGAATTCCCTGCCCTGGGGTGCTGCAGATCCCCTGGGATGGTGTCCATCCCCTGGCATGGTGTTCACCCCTGGGCTGGTGTTCATCCCTGGGCTGGTGTTCACCCCTGGGATGATGTTCACCTCCGGGATGGTGTTCCCCCCTGGGATGGTGTCCACCCCTGGGATGGCGTTCACCCCTGGGACGGTGTTCACTCCTGGGATGGTGTTCACCCTGGGATGGTGGCCATCCCCTGGGATGATGTTGCCCCCTGGGATAGTGTCCATCCCTGGGATGGTGTTCACCCCTGGCATGGTGTTCACCCTGGAATGGTGTCCATCCCCTGGGATGATGTTGACCCCTGGGATAGTGTCCATCCCTGGGATGGTGTTCACCCCTGGGAAGGTGTTCACCCCTGGGATGGTGTTCACCCCTGGGAAGGTGTTCACCCCTGGGATGCTGTCCATCTCTGGGACGGTGTCCATCTCCAGGATGGTGTCCACCCCTGGGATGCTGTCCATCTCCTCCTCCACCCAGGAGCTTCCTGTGCCTCATTCTCTGCCTTCCCAGGCTATGGCTGAGCCCACCTGCACTGGGAGGAGTCAGAGCTGTTCCCGAGCTGGGAGCAGCTCTTTGGAGCTGTGGGAACCAGGAGCAGAGGGAATTTCCTCTGCACCCCAGGGTGCCCCTGCTCAGGTGGCACAGGATGCTGGGCAGGGTGTGTGTGCACCCACCAAAGGGCTCAGGAGCCTCTGGAGCTTTTCCATCTCAGCCTGTGGGGCAGCAGGGCTGTGTCCCACAGTGACCCAGGGCTGCCCACAGGCGACAGGGACTTTTCCTGCCGGGAATGAGGGAGGGCTGTGAGCAGTGAGCACTTCCTGGAGCAGCACAGCAGCCGGTGACTCATGATTTCGATTCACATTTCATTCTGAAGCCGCTGCAGGAACTTTCGTTTTCAGTTTCCCTCTGGGCCCTGGCAGTGCTGCCTTCCCTGTGACCCAGGACACTGCAGCCCTGTCACTGCTGTGCCTAACCACTGCTGGCCCCAAATGCCCATGTGGACTCCCAAAAGAGTTCACTGCCCGTTTCTGTGGGGGTCAGAGTGCCTCAGACCATCCTCTCCAGTTCCAGAGCTGCTGCCTGGGCTCCTCCTGCTTCCCCATTCCCCGTTTGTTACGGGAACACCAGGCTGGAGAGCAGGGAAGGGTGGGAGGGAGGAGGTGACAACCAAACACCCAGAGACAGCCCGGGGCTGCAGGAAATGAAAACCTTCCAGAATTTGAATCAGGGCTCAAGGGAGGGTGGCAGGGAAGCTGCAGGGTCTCATCCACCCTATAAGGGTCTTGCAGGAGGCTGCAAGGGGTGAAAAGCAGCAGCCAGAACTTGGGATGTGATTTGGCTGCAGCTCCAAGGTGGCACAGGGCTCTTATCTTTATTAAGGAGCACTTGCCGTGCCAAGAATGAACTTTTCTGGAATTCCCCAGCCCTCCCCAATAAAACAAAGGCCTTTGCCTCAACTGCTCTTCATTTCCCCCTTGTCTAGTCCTCTAAGAAGTCTCAGACACATTTCCTGGGTGTCTTTAAGTCACACTCATCACATCTCCCAGCTTTTCTCCAAAGCAAAGTTCCTGAGCCCTGGGTTCAGGGAAGATGGTGGGAGAGGGAAGCAGATCCATGAGGATCCACAGGAGCAGCTGCAATCCCGATATCCAAACCCACCCACGGGGCTCTGGAATCAGCCCCTGATGTGTTATCAGTGTTATCAACGCCAGGAAATCAATGGAGCATCCCCTGGGACCCGCCTTTGGCAGCTCAGCTGCATGGCAGTGATTCCATGAGGCCATGTGGGGCAGCGATCCCTCCCGGGACAGATCCTGCAGGATTCCTGATCCCATCCCTCCTGGGGCAGAGATCCCACAGAATTCCTGATCCCATCCCTCCTGGGGCAGAGATCCCACAGAATTCCTGATCCCATCCCTGCCCAGGACAGAGATCCTGCAGGATTCCTGATCCCATTCCTCCTGGGGCAGAGATCCCACAGAATTCCTGATCCCATCCCTGCCCAGGACAGAGATCCTGCAGGATTCCTGATCCCATTCCTCCTGGGGACAGAGATCCCACAGGATTCCTGATCCCATCCCCACCCGGCCAGCGGACCCCGGGCCGCTCCTCCTCCTGCCCCAGGGCAGCACAATGGAGAGTTTGCCCTGTTTGGGGTTTGCCCACCCAGCACGGCCCCAGGGTGGGCAAACGACCCCCATCTGAGCATCCATCCATCCGGGAGCCGTGCCCGTGGCCGGGGGGCCCCGCCGGGGACAGCACAGCCANCAACCGGGAGCCGTGCCCGTGGCCGGGGGTCCCCGGCGGGGACAGCACAGCCACACCCGTGTCCAGGTCACAGCCCGGGCGGGAAGGGACGGATGTCACCTGTCCGTCAGCGGGGACAGCTCTGCCCAGCGATGTCCCCTGCCCTGAGCCCTTCGGGCCCTGCGCGACTGTTCCCGCGGGGAACTGTCCCCACCGCGGGGTAAAAACCCAACTGCGGAAAACACGGTTAAACGAGGGTGAAATTCCCTTTTTGGGGCGGGTAAATTCCCTCTTTGGGGCAGTGACCCGCCCAGAGCGGGACCTCCAGCCCCGAGCCGGGCTTTGCCGCACCCAGCGCGGCCGCTGAGGAACCACCGCGTGGTTTGTCCGTGTCACCCCTCCNCCCTCGTCACTCACCGCGTCCCGGAGCAACGGGTCGGGATATCCCGGGAGCTACCGCATCCCTGCCGGGATCCGCTGCACCCTTCTGGCCACTCCCTTTCCGCCCTCCACCCGAGCGCGGCACAGCCAAAGGAAGCACGCGAGGCCGGGGAGGAGGAGAAAAAGAAGTAAAAAATAGATCAAATAGAAACCCAACCCCACTGACCATAGATAGACACGGGCGCGCAGGGCTCAGCTCCCTCTAGAGGCACCAACCCCGGCGCGGGGGCAGCGCCGAGCAGCGGCGGCTTTTTGGGGGGTTTTAGGGGCTCCTCGGGGGGCTCGGGGGAAGCAGAAGCATCTCCCGACCCCGGGGCGCTGCGGGGTTGGCACGGTGTCACCCCCGCAGCCTCCCTGCCGGGAGATCTTCGGCTCCTCCCCGGCTGCTCCTGCGGTTTTTGGAGCTTTTCCTTAAGGCTGCACCTTAAATTCACCCTCTGCCTGTTCCCCGGCCGAGAGCCCCGTTAATGCAACGATTTGAGAGTTTCTGATTCCTGGGAGGGAACTTGTGTTGGTGCAGCAGAAAATAAGAAAAATGTCATCGGTGGCAGAGGCGGCTGCCACCAAGTGCCTCAGGGAATTCGAAATCCGCTGAGATTTTGGGGAAATCCCAGCAGCTGGAGGAGAGCTGGAGATACAGATCCAGCCCTGGAGGGTTCAACAATCTGCCCCAGCTGCTTTTCCTCTCCTCGCTCCTTGGAGCGCTGCCAGGGGCGCTGCTGGGGCCGGAAAATGCCAGATAAGCAGAGCTTTGGGGCTGGGCAGACGCCTGAGGGCTGATTATCGCATCACCTGTCTGCCCGATGGCAGGAGAGCTCCGAGGGCCCCGCGGGATCTCCTCTGGCCCGCCGACAGGCATTTTGGAATTCTTGCTTTGCTGGCTGAGCTTTTCCAGGGAAAAGCAGCCCCTGGAGGGTCCTGCTCGGGCTCCCTCGGAGGTTCGGGCTGCTGGGGACACGGCCCGGGCACGCCCTGCTGAGGGTGGGGCTGCACCCACGGCCAAAAGCAGCTGCTGGAGGGCAAAGAAATGGATTCCCACAGCAGTGGCTGTGGGGAAAGTGACCGGGGAGACGTGCCCCAGTCAGAGCTGGCCTTCAGGGCAGGAAGATTGTCGCTTTGATCTTTTTCAGGCTTCTGATGTTTGTATTTTTGTACTGGAGGTTTGGGTTTTTTTACGGACTTTTAGGTAAACAAAAGGTAATGTTTTGAAAACCGTGCGTTCCTCTTTGGAGGAGAGACATTTGATAGACTTNAAAACATTTGATAGACTTCTGGTTTGACCAGTGTGGTCCGAGAGGTGGCAACCTCATCCTCCAATCCCTGACCAAACTCCAAAAACGATATAAATCGAAATTTTAAATAAACCTTCTTCTTTTTTGCCCTGACACCTGACTAAGTGACTGTCACTCTTTTCGTGTCCGTCTAGTGACAGAGGATCATCATGGAGCAAGGAATCAGCTCATGGGGGCTGTGCCCACCAGGCTGGCACCAAGGGGGCTGCCTTCCTCCCAAGTGTGCCCGCAGAGCAGGTCCTGAGTGGGGGTGGAGGTCCCACCACCGATTTTAATTCTTGGGGTGATTTTGGGGGTGAATGTGGCTGTTTGGTGACTCTGGGGGACCCCACTGACCTGTGCTGGTGGTGGCTGCCCTTGTGCACAGCCAGGGTGAGCTGTGGCCAGGTTTGAGAGTCCTGTGCCTCTGCCCAGCCCCTCACATCAACCTGGGTTGCTCCTGCCTGTTCCTCCCCACCAGTTCAGATTCAGCATCCCCCGGGATCACCTGAGAGAACTTCTGCACTCACAAACCCCATCTCAACCCTTCCTCCCTGCAAACCACTTCCCTTCCACCTCGAGCGTGTTGCACAGAATCACAGAATCACAGAATTTCTAGGTTGGAAGAGACCTTCAAGATCATCGAGTCCAACCCAGCTCCAACACCTCAACTAGATTACGGCACCAAATGCCACATCCAGTCTGCTTTAAACACATCCAGGGATGGTGACTCCACCACCTCCCTGGGCAAACCATTCCAGTACTTTACCACTCTTTCTGTGAAAAACTTTTTCCTAATATCCAGCCTATATGCACAACACCTCTGTGCTCTGGCTGGGGAAAACCAGCCGGGAAAGTGGCACTGAGCAGCCAATTCCCAAGCAACTCCTCGGTGTGGACCACCTCTGCCACAGGCAGCTCTTTTAGCGCTGCATCGATGCAGAATCTCCAGCTGGAAACCAGAATTCCTCCAATAACGGCTCTGACAGGGCTCCCGCTGCTCCCACTGAGCAGCAAAAGGTGTGGGAAATGGATTGTGTGGGATTGTGAGCGCAGAGTTTGTGGGGGCTGTGGGCAGGGGGGGACTCCCCGTGGCTGCCAAAGGCTGCTGGAGAGGGTTGGGAATATGGAAATATTCCAGGGACAACGGAAAGGACCAGCTCTGCGTGGGAATGGCCAGTGTGGCCATCAGAGAATGATGGTGGGGAAGGAAGGAAACATCCAGAGGAGCGCTGTAAATCCTGCGTGCAGCCCCGCCGAGCAGCCAGCCCGTGCTGCGGCAGAGCCGCGGGGATGTGGAATCAACAATTCCCCGGCTGGCGCTGCCGCCCTGGCTCTGTGATCACTGGTGTGTAATGTTCCCAGCTCCTTTCGCCAGCTCCTCCTTTCAGCAGCTCCTTCGGCTGGTGGGCAAATAGAAAAAAAAAAAAAAAAAAAAAAAAAAAAAAAAGGAAATTGTTTGCCGGTGGAAAACGTGCGGCAGCTGTGGGGATGGAGCCGCTGGATTCGGGATCCTCGCGGCGTTTAGGAACGCGCTTGGTGGTGTCTAAATCTGTGCTGGGGCTGGGAAAAGAGCTGGGAAAAGAGCTGGGAAAAGCGAGCTGTGCACAACTGTGCATCCCCAGCCCTCCTGAGGTGGCAGCCCGAGGTGAGAACACCCTTCCCGTGGGCAGGGGCTGCTCCCGGCGCTGCCGCAGGAAGAGAACGGGAGGGCGCAGCTGGAAGGTGGGAGAATCTCGGCTCGGAGCAGCCGGGATGACGCGGCACTTTTTTTTCGTTGAGGGGTTTTGAGGGTTAAAAAAAAACAAACCCGTTCTGTACCCGAGCAGCTCGTGGGGTCCCGCGGCGAGGCTGAGCCAGGGGAAAGTCCCTGAGCTCCAGCAGCGGGACCCCAGAGCGGCTCTGTGCCGTGTCACTGCAGCCACAGGTACGCTGCGGGGAAATCCTGCCCTGCCCGAGGCTGGGAAAACACCCCCGAGGGGCCGAGGGAGGAGCAGGGTTTGCCCTGGCAGGGTGACACGGCGGGGACAGGAGTGGCAGGAACACGACTGCCGGGATGGAGGAGGTTTTATCTCCTCTCTTTGACCCTTGGCTGCCGCAGGAGCTTCCCTGAGCCTTGCCCTCGCTGCCACCTCCCCCGTGCTGGGGGGAATCTCAGGGCTTGGCCCCGGCACGGGTGGGGATGTGGCAAGGTTTGAGCCGCTGGTGGTTTTGGGAAGGCTCCACCTCCGTTCTCCCCCCGCTCCCATCTGTGCCCGTGTCCCTCTCCCAGTCCTGTCCCCTCTGTGCTGTCCCCCAGCCCTGTCCCAACCCTGTCACTGCTCCAGGGCTGCAGCTCAGGGCACTTTGTGTCCCTTGTGTCCCTTTGAGCTGCTCGCTGGCACCAGTGGCCACCCCAATGGCCACCCGGGCTCCCAGCCAGCCCTCCCTGCTCCAGCTCCTCAGGGGGCTCTTGAGGGTCCCGTGGTGGACACAGAAACCCAGAGTGGAGGAGCTGGGGGCAGCCGAGGGGTGCAGCAGCCCAGGGGAGCCCCCAAACTGGGAGCACTGGGAGGATACCCGGGGGAAAAGCCACCTGGCCACTGGGGCTCCCCGCTGTCCTTCCCCTCTCCAGCGCCTCAGGGGGCTCCTGGGGCTCCTGGGGAGCCTCTGGGGGACACGGAAGCTCCAAGAGGAGGAGCTGGGGGCAGCTGAGTGCTCCAGCAGCCCGGGGCAGTGCTGGGATGGTGCCGGCGGGGAGAGCACGGAGTCACTGCTGGGGAAGCTGGAGCAGCTCAGCATCAGAGGCTCCCTGGTGCTCAGCACCAGCCACCGGGACCTGCTGGGGACCAGGGACATGCTGGGGGACAGTCACACGGCCCAGCAGGCAGCAGGCAGCCAGGGGGGCACGGCCACGCCGGGATATTCCCGAGGCAAAGCTCTGCGGATGTAAGAGTTGGGCCGGGGGTGACACAGGGCACGGCTGGCTGCAGTGTCCCCTCCCGCGGGGAGTGTGTCCCCTCCCCCGGCTCTGGAGGGACAGGGAGGAGCCTGCTGGGCTGCAGCTGATCCCCAGCAGTCGGGGTTTGCGGGAGGCTGCTCGGTTGGATGTTATAAAATCCGCTTTTCCCCTGACTCCCTTAACCTGAGCCCGGCTGGGCCATCCTGTCCCCACAGCCGGGC
Organism: Illadopsis cleaveri; assembly: GCA_013399915.1. Classification (NCBI taxonomy): domain Eukaryota; kingdom Metazoa; phylum Chordata; class Aves; order Passeriformes; family Timaliidae; genus Illadopsis; species Illadopsis cleaveri. The sequence continues at coordinate 20,907 of VXBB01010760.1, forward strand.
AGCTCCACCCACACCTCTGCCTGAGCTGTCCCCACCTCCCCAAGGGTGCCTGGGGGAATCCTGGGGGCTGTGGAATCTTCCAGAGCCCCCAGCTGTGGCCCTTGGCAGCCTGTGACCTCTCCAGGCAGGGGTGGCACCGTGT
>VXBB01010771.1:0-42520 GCA_013399915.1 Illadopsis cleaveri
TTGTTTTGGGTTTTTTTGTTTGTATTTTGGTTGGCTGGTTGGTTTTGGTTTTGTTTGTGGTTTGTTTTCTTTTTTGTTTGGGTTGGGTTTTTGTGGGGTTTTTTTTGGTTTTGGTTTTGTTTTTTTTTTCCTTTTTCTTCTTTAAAGAGACAGAAGATTAAATTAGGATCTGAGGGGATGAAGTCAGACTTGTGGTGCAGAGCAACATCTGAAGAGTGACATGTCTGGCCGTTGCAGCACTTGTACTTCAGTATCAGCACTTGTACTTCAGTATCGGGAGTGAAGAGGCCCTGCTAGTGTCTGTCTGGTTGTCTGACTATTCCTTTGGCATGTACTGAAAGATGGTGAAAGGTGACATGAGAATGAAGACTGGAAGGGTGAAAAAATAAGTTTATAGAGGACAAGTGGGCAAATAACTTTTCAGAAATGAAGTAATAATTATGTGCTATGTCCTTTCTTTTGAAGTCTTCAAGGCATAAGCTGTAACTTAATTTAATATATATCTGACCCTGAAATTCTTCTTCATTTGAGTCACATTTTTAAAATTCCATATGTTTAAAAGAGTATTTGCAGCTCCAGTGTTCTCCAGCCTCTCCTATTATGCAATGGTTATCTAATCTTTCTGTATGCCAGTCAGGTATAGCCTCAGGATATTCAGAATCTGCTGCAGTTATAAAAAGAGAAACGTAATTTGGTTTCAATACATGTCTCATATAGCGAATTTAAACACAATAGAAAATGAAGTACTAAAAAGAACTGCTACTTCAGTAGCATGAGAATTTTTTTAGGAAACTACATAAACTGACTCAAAAATACGCTGCAGAATGGTTTAGAGATAAAGTTCTACATCATGTCGTTGCCAGTTTCAGCTCATAAAGGCAGAACTAATGTAGCACACAAGTAACTACATTTTCCATCTAATAACATGAACTCCATGGAAAATACCTAACATTCTTCATTAATTTCAGCAATTTCCACACTATCCAATTAATTTCTTGAAATTGTATGCTGTTTAGCAGTACACATAATAAAATATAGCAGCACCCCTGTAATAAGCACTTCAAGCTACATAATTAAAACTGGGGGGATCAATGAAAAACTAAAGGAACTTAGTATTTAATTTTCAGCTAGATGAAAAGGACCTGCCTATGGAAGTTCAGAGCATATAATCCTTTGATGGGACCCATTCAGATCTAAAATCAGAGTTTCAAATGCACTAAGAACTTCTGGGAAGATTTCTAGTATTTATTTCTTAAAGATGGGATTCAACATCCTACATGCTATGCCTCTGCTAGCACTTCTACCCTAGCCTAACAATGCAGGGATTTCTGAAGACACTTGTCACAGGATTTCAACATAATTTCTTTTGCATTTGAACAAGTCGGAAAAAAAAAAAATCTCTGACTGTCCTTACGACTCCTAAAAGCAAAATTGGTTGTGCTTGAAGATAAGGATGACACCAAGTGCAAGAAAAAATGTCAGGAAGGAATTAGCCCTTCGGATTTCAAAGTAAATACTGACATGATTACAGATTAGCAATGATTAAGGACACTGCTAAATTGGTACCTTAGTAAACTGCAACCATTTGCATCACTGAATAAAGACTATTCTAGCAAGACAGTTAAATATGACATCTTCTAGTACTGTCACACCAAATTTTAAGCCTCTTGCCGACAGTGCACTCTGTGGCTTTAAAAGTCTGACTTCTCTAGAGACTTCATGGGCAGTCACACTTGACCACAAACAGAATACAGAATGACAGAGACAATAGCTACCTAAAGGAATGATGAAGAAGGACTATGGTTTATACCTGATCACTCTTGAGATCTCTAGTGCTTCCCAGAATCAGGCATCTAAAATGAAGCAAGGGTTCATTTCATCCTCACCTGGGTATAGCTGAGTACATCTGGAGACAGAATACATTTTTTTTAGCTTGCTGGAAGAGAAGAGGAATCCTAATCACTGACTTAAAGAATCATGATTCCTATAGTTTGTTATGGCCCCATAAAACATGCACTCTCTGCTGTACGATATACTAGTTGTCCCCAGAGAGCTGGAGAATATCTGAGCCCAGTCCTGCCTACAGCCCCTTGGTCAAGGCAACCTTCTGGGAAACAAAAGATGCAGGAACTAATTGCTCCAGGCTAAAAAAGCACTGGCTAAAAAACTCACTGAGGTACCAAACTTTCATATTGGTAGTGCCATTTCCATGTGTTTTCAAAGAAAATTTTGTTCAGATTTAGGATTCCTAATTTGCAAATCCCAAACAGGGTAAGTTATTGGGATACTCAGCACTGCAAAGAAGGCAGATGTTCTGAGGATAAACAATGCAGCATGAAAGTACTCGTGAAATTTCACTTGAGTCCTATTGAATTTCACATTCCCACTAATACAAGAAGATTTTGTAAAGAGCCCTCATAAGTGATCATCAAAATTATTAGGTGCAAGGTTCAGCATGTTTGTCTATATTCCTCCCTTGCTATGCACCATTGTTGTTTTCTGGCTCTAGGCTGAAGCAATAAAGAGCACGGCAACAGCAATTGCTTGTCCTTGCTGTGTCTCTGTTTTGCTGTTTGTTTGGATATTTCCATCACTTTCACCCCACCTTTCTGGCGAACAAGATTAGTTGTTCCTCAGCCTTGTGCTCATATAGTTAATCCAACTGGCCTGGAATAAAATGACCATGAGACTGCAAAATCTGATATGTCCTTCTCAGTTCAGTGATGATTCAGTGACGATAAAATAGATGTTCAAGAGCTCTTTTTTCTAAGAAAATTAATTCATTGTATAATTTTCAGCTAAAACTCAATTCAGATTTATGACAAACTAAGGTCACTTCAAAGAGGCTTTTGAACTCTTAATGGAAAAATATCACCAAGTGACTTACCATAAAGATTAAATAAGTTTTTCTTGCCTGAAATATTAAAGCCATGAAGGTGAAAAGTTTGATTTTGGTTATGGATTGCACTGTTCTGGATGCATTTCCTATAGCTTATGTTGAAATCTTTAATGAGTCCTTGCATTAGAAATTACAGACATAAATATGATTAAAGTAATAGATGTAGAGGCAGAAGATTCCTTTTCAGTGTGTTCAGTCTATTATTTCCATTCTAAATAACAGACTGTAAGAACCTGTCTACATAAGGGTATCTAATTTATTCATCAAAAATCAGAACACCTATGTGTTATTCAAGATCTCAAAGCAAAGCTCTATTCTGGCCGAAATCAATACAAAACTATATATTAATTAAACAGAAACAGCATGCAGCTCTCAAAGCTGATTAGTATTGTACATTTCAAATAACATTATCTATAACTGATAGACACTACATTAAAACTTCAGATTTATTTATCTGCCTTCTCCGTATTTTGTCTTGAAACACCTTCCAAAACTGACTCAACCTTTAAGAAGATTGATTATAGCTAGAAGCATGTAATTTCTGAACTAAGGTTTTCTTAACTCTTGTATAAGCAATTTCTCTCCTTTTCTCTCACCTCCTCACACAACCCCATTTTCCTGAGGTCTTGCTGTCCTCTAGTGGCAAAAGGCTATGACATGTAAAGTTGTGGGAGCATTTGAAAGCAGATGTCCCCTCCTTCATTATGATTTTCGTCATCTCTGCTCCAGGCAACTTTCAGGCCTCTCAGCAAATTGGACAAAAAAAGAAAAAAAAAAGAAAAAAAAAAAAAAAAAAGGAAAGACGGAAAAAAAAAAAGAAAAGGAAAAAAAAAGCTGATAATTTCAACTTGCCAGACTGTAGCAAAGTTACTGAGTGAAACATAGCAAGTTCAGTATCTATTTGAACTTACAACTATGCCCCAAGGTTGAATTTGTTAAGCAGCCTACAATTAACCACAAGTATGTTTATTTTTAGTTTGAGAAGAAAAAAGCAGATGTATTAGAGACTCTCATAAACATGCCTATGGAAATAAATTATCTTAAGGCTTTAGATAGTATTTTCAGCATGTTTCTTCAGACTTCAATTGTACAGTCCTGCTTCTAAAAAAGTTCATGACAAAGTCCTGCTTATGAATGTTAATCTCTAACTTGTTGAGCTAATGATGAACTGTGATCAATTCAGACAGACCCTGTCTCCTATACTCACAGCACCTCAAATGACTCAAATCCCAGTTATGCAATTTCGTGTCGGGTCACAGGACTGCAAGGTGTAAGCCAGTCATAACGATGGACATAGCCACAGCCATGCTGTGACACATGAGAAAGGGAAAACATCTACCTCTTCACCATCCAGCAGCCATCGCTTCAGCTGTACATGGCTCCAGAACCTGACATACTAGCCAGAGTGGCTGGTGAATCATGGCACTGCAGGTGCTTAGCATGAAGGTCTCCGAGGAGGACAGAGGCAGATGGCCAGATGTCTTTCATGCAGATGAACAAAATGCAGATGTCACAACAGGGCAAAAAACAACAAAGTAATTCTAAGATTTGGCAGTTTCAGGCTTTTATGGAACAACTAGTGTACCAGACTCAAAACAGATCTTCTCAGTTGAAAATCATCAGGCCTTGTTATATAAAACAGAGAAGCTGAGTAAGTAGATCAGCCATTTGCTGATCAGCCATTTGCTTGCTCAGACTTGCACTCTGTGCTCAATGTACAGTACTGGGGAAAGACAACAATTTAATAAAGAACAGCTCAATAGCAAGTCTCCTTTTAGAGCTTATACCATAGAACCATAGACTCATGAAAGCGCTTGGGTTGGAAGAGACCTTAAAAATTATCTGTTCCAACTCCCCTGCCATGGGCAGGGACACCTTCCATTAGATCTGGTTGCTCAAAGCCCCATCCAGCTTGGCCTTGAACACTGCCAGGGATGGGCCATCCACAACTTCTCTGGGCAACCTGTTCCAGTGCCTCATCACTCTTACAGTAAAGAACTTCTTTGTAGTATCTGCTCTAAATATATCCTCTTTCAGTTTAAAGTTATTGCCCCTTGTGCTATCCCTCCATGCCCTTGTAAAAAGCCTGTATAACCCAGGACAAAAGCAATCTTTTAAGAATTACATTCTACATCTTTTAACTCTATGTCATCACTAGAATTCCCTTATCATGTTCCATCAAACACAGACATTTTTAAATAACGAATGAGGTAATAAAATATTTTCAACTCCCTTCAGTGTAGGCAAAAACAATTTAATACTGATTTATCAATGATTTTTAACACACTTTGTTTATGCCTGTAGTATACAGCCTTAAAAGTCACTCCAGCCTCTGAGTTAACAGAAAGGAAGTTGTGCAGAAGTTTGGTCACTTGTCTTTCATTTAAAGCACTTTCTGTTTTCAGGTAATTATCACCATTCATTCTAAACAAAGCAACTCTCATTTTTACTAGTTAATCAACCTGTGGCAACTTATAATCTTCAGCCTTCCTAAGCTTCCCCTTACCTTGCTATATCTTGACCTTGTACACTAAATTTTACAGGAACGCATAGGTATCAGATACATTATTTTATAAAATGAACATCTGCTAACTTGGAGCTGAACTTAATAATACATGTTAAAAACCAAACCTTCTTGCAAAGGTCTAATTCCTGCAGTTGTACTTTTCTCTATGGGATTGATCCTTAGATCCCTAGAACTTGTTTGTCAACAGTCACCAACAACTCCTGAAATTAAACAGAGTCAGGAGTAAGAAACTCCTGAACAACACATCAACAGTACATCATGTAGTAATAAGAGCCGACTGAGGTTAATCCAGCACATTTCACTCCTGGCATGTTTTAATAAACTGTCTAAATTATGTAAATAATGGAAATGGTAAATAGGAAGCTGCTCAACTACCCCAAACATCTTCACTGACCAGTGAAGAACTTTATGACACAATACACCCAGCATCAATATCCTCAAAGGACTAAGGATTGGGCTGCTCCAACTGACACTTTAAAACGTAGCACAACATGAAGAGAAAACTTTAAAGAACTTCATAAGGTCAATTAATTTCTGAAAGCTGACAGCTTATCGTCAGACACTGTTTCCAATATTTGTGCAATGAACAGTTGGATTACCTTCTGAATTGTCCTAATCAGTGATTTAAAGCAAACTTTGTTAGTTTACAAATTAGATATTGAAGTAAGCTATTCTAATCTCTAAACATTAGGAAAACCAATCCATGAAGCAATAGCGAAGAAGTGTAATTTTTCTGTTTAGAAAGGGTTGTGTTAATATGGTCTTTATTATCCATAAAAATTCCATAATGCACCCAGGGGCAGCATTAGAGAAACAGCATTTACAGTTCTTCCAATCTATTTGTTAATGTCAAGTGGATTATGAGAAGGAATGCAAGAGCTCTTACAATACCACACTACTTATTTTAGGCTTAAAGCTTGGAGATTTTGATATTCAAAAACTCAGAATATAAAAATAATTCAGTTCAAGCACCAGCATGAATGTATTTTTAATTGTACCCAGAGCTCAGACAGCAGTGAAGCGGGGAAACTGCCTGATACCAACACACAAATGAAACAAAGAGCCTTGCTTTGTTACAGAACTACAGACTTACTTGCTGAATCACCTAATACTGTGCAAGCTCTGTTACTGTCAATATTAGAGAAAACATAGGAGCACTCCTCCTCTTCCCTCAACTGCCACATATTCTGTATCTGTCTTTTTCAGTGAAGCAGGGTTCAAGTGGAATAGATCACCAATGTGATTTAACAATAAATTATATTCAGATAAGGAATTGTTTTTTCCTCATGAAAATAATAGGGTAAAATTTGAGAAGGAGGGGGAGCACATATTCTCCAAACCCAAAGTTTTTACTCAGGGAAACAGAGCAACATCTTTTGTTCTATTTCTACTACTGTACACAAAAGTAACTTCCCCCTCCAGTATATTTTGAAACTCAGGAATGTCTCATTGGAAAGACATTTCTAAGATTATATTTTTCCTCATTGTTAAGAGGAAATGGCTCCCTTGGTCATGGCTAACAAACCTGGCAAATACATGAGGCAAACTTGTTTTGAAGTAGTGACATTTTTGTCATTCACGCCAAAGGTAGAGCAGATTCTGACTTTTGAGAACAAATGGATGTTCTCCTCAGACATAGAGATCTATTACGCATAATTTCCTATGACAGGTGAAGGAACCAAACAGGATTTTTTTGAGAGACAGAGAAGGAAATGTCATAAGGAATATTTAAGGGGCTTATAATCCATGGCTTCCTTATTGTTGACAGGGAAGATCTTCGAACAAGGAATTCACAAATTTCATATGAGGTGCAAGCACTGACCTCGGGCATGATATGGCACCATTGCCCAGTGCTCACTTCTTGGTGCTGCCACTACCAGCTCTTCTCAGTTCTTCTTCCTTGGAGAGTGCCAGCTGGTCACAGAGGTCACAACTTCCTATCAGTGAGGGGTAATTCCCCCTCCAAGGTCTCCTTGGTCTCCAACACCAAAGCTTGTGGCACAATCGGTGTGTCCCTGTTTGGCCAAGGAGAAGTGTGATGTAATTGTGTAGACCAGCCCGGGATGCGGCACAACTTGAGACTGGCAAGTGATAGAGAGAGTAGAAATGGACACCTGAGGAGAAACAGACGCGATGAGGAGAAAATGGGCACTTTTTTTTTTTCTTTTTGCTAAAGCATCCCCGGTCAGGCTGAGATGGTGGCAGCGGGAATGGGAAAGTTTGCCCTGACCTCACATTAGCTCGTTTTTAGCCGCAAAACCCTAAAACGCCGTCACTTTCATCTGGGAGCAGCAGATTCCCGCAGCCAGCCCCTCCGGCTCTCCCTGTCCGCCTTCCCCCAGCCTCTGGAGGCGGCTGGCACTCCCCACTCCCGGGCTGCTCCAGCAGCGTTCCCGAGCAGGGAGCCGCCGNCAAGGCGCGGCTGCTGCGCGGGTCCCTGCGGCGCGTCGGCGGCTCCCGGCCCGGCGGCCTCATAGGGGCCAGCTTCAAGTCGACGGCCTCGGTGCAGGAGCTGGAGTGCGTGGCCGAGTACGAGCGCCTGAGGAAGGAGTACGAGATCTTCCGCGTCAGCAAGAACAACGAGGTGGCCTCCATGGTGAAGAAGGAGGCCAAGCTGGACAGGGAGAACAAGCGGCTGCGCGCCGAGCTGCAGGTAGCGCCCGCTGCCCCGCGGGTCAGGGCACTGAGCAGCGAAGCTGAGGGTGCCAAGGATTCGTCCCGCTTCCTGGGGAAAGCTGTGTCAGGGAGGTGACGGATGCGAGAGGGAAGGCAAGATGCTCGGGAAATGGTGTCCCGGTGCTCTCTTGCTGAGCCATCGGGATGCTGTCAAAGTGTGCGTCTGGGGATGGGGACCGCACCCTGCGCGGCTGTGTCAGGCAGTGACAGGGATTGGCCTGAAGTTGTGCCGGGGGAGACTTAGGTTGGATGTTAGAAAAAGGCTCCTCACCCAGAGGGTCTTGGGCCGTGGAACAGGCTCCCCAGCGAAGTGGTCACAGCACAAGCCTGACAGTTCAAGAAGTGCTTGACAATGCTGTCGGGCACATGGTGTCACGGTTGGGGTGCCCTGTGCAGGGCCAGGAGTTGAACTCGATGGTCCTTGTGGTTGCCTTCCAACTCAGAATATTCTCTGATTCTGGCTGCCCTACAGTAAGGAGAGATACAGGGTGCTGAGATAATACTGTAGTCACACCTGAAAAGTAATCTAAAACCTCTTATCGACAATAAAACTCTGAAAAAAATTTAAATATTAAATGTTTTCAGGCACTTCAGAAAACATACCAGAAAATACTTAGAGAGAAAGAAAGTGCATTAGAAGCCAAATACCAAGCCATGGAGAGAGCTGCTACTTTTGAACATGATCGAGACAAGGTCAAAAGGCAATTCAAGGTATGGTTTGACTTTTTGTTATATCCTGGGAAAATGACCAAGAAAGATGAATGTCACTTGTTCACATTCCCCAAATGAATCCTTCTCCAATAGCTGTCATGAGGGCCTCTCTTTCTTAAAGACACCTTAGAGTGTCATAGCTGTAGCTGCCTATTTCCATTAAAATAATTCTACCGAAATATCTCTGTAAGACTAAGAGGGAAAAAAATGAAATAACTATAGATATTAAAAGGAAAATATGAAGTGATACATCATAAACTGAATTCCTGCATTGAATGTGAACACAGGAGCACATTCATATTTGAGAGTGACAAGAAAACATGAACTGCAAATTGACACATGCTGAAGGAATGTATAAACACAGAGTTCCATTATTTCTGAATAAATTTTATGTATTGCATTATAAGGTATAGCACCTCTAGCCTGCATTTTTTTTAAAAAAGTGTATATTGGTGCATCTCTTTTGACTGGAAAAATGTGATAGTCAGTTAGAGATAGTTTACGCTTTCTGGAGGGATGACTTGAAAGGCCAGGCAGATGTTTCTGCTTTTCCTTTGCTGCAGATGATACTTTTGCCACTCAAAACAGGGCAGTAAGTCCTAGTTTTTTACTAGGATTTTCAAGATTCATGTTCTTAATTTTAGTTGTCTGTAGCTACATGTAGTTCATGCTTGGCAGATATATAAAAAGAGGATTGTTTCTGACCTTATTTAAGAAAATGAGGCTTGAAGACTACTTCATTCCTTTGAATTTAAAACTAGATTCGTGGGTTTTTTCCCACATGATGGTAATAAGTTACAAACAGGACAGCTGGATATACTTGACCAATTTCTGTCATAGGAAATTTAAATTTCTGCAACAATAAAATGTAAATACAAGATTGTATGTAGTTGTAAATAAATACATGGAAGAATTAAAGGGAACCTTTGAAAAAAATGTTACATGTAGCAATTTTAGAAGGCAATAAAGCTTAAAAAGTAAAAATAGTTGTTTTGATTTTTAATGAACATACTAATGCAGGCGTCTTTCAGAATGGTATGCTAAGGTTTATAACAGTAAAATTTTAAAAATAGATAATTTTAAACTATGGTTTCCTGCTCATTTCTGATTCACGATGGCTTCAGGTTCACATTTTCACACCTTTGCCTGGTAAATGAATGCTAGAAACTTACTTTTCCAATTGAAAGTAGATAACAAGCTCAGGAACAGATCTTGAATTTTAAAATAATTTTTTTTCTTCCTGCTGATAGATTTTTAGAGAAACTAAAGAAAACGAGATTCAGGACTTACTGAGGGCCAAACGAGAGCTTGAAGCAAAACTCCAGAGACTCCAGGCCCAGGGAATCCAAGTGTTTGATCCTGAAGAGTCTGATTCTGATGATAATTGTACAGATGTTACAGGTAAGAATTTCATCCCCAACACTTTGTGTTGGAACATGACTGAAGTCTCCAAACAGTAAAGCAGAAGACAGATATTTGTGTTCTTTTGAAAAAAAAGTTTTATTAATCCAGATGAAAAGCAGCTTAAAGTAGTTTGAAGGGTAAAAGCAACAAACCTTGCAAACTTGGTTTAAAATTTCTGGTGTTACAAATGAATAAATGAAGACACAGTACTGTGTAGACACAGTTACTTGAACACCTTTTAAAAATTGTTCCATGAATTGTTCTGAGTTTTCTAGTCTTTTCTGAGTTTTCTTATTCTACATCTGAGAGATGATGCTCCAACATGTCCAAAAATCACACCTGAAACTGGAGAGTGTCTTAGATAGACACTTTGCATGATGACATATGTCAGTGTCAGCTGCTGTGTGCTCCAGAACAGCAGAGTTAGATCTTTAACAAAGAAGTCGATACAAAACCTTGTATATGCTGTATGAGGAATTTAATAAGATAGAAAGGGTTCAGATGGGTATGTGAGCAATCTATGTAATAGCAAATATTAGGAAATACTCTCAGCCTTTGCTGTCATAGATTCTCATTAATTTTGGACTAGCAGCCATTTAGAACTACAGCATACAAAAGTGTGAGGAAATCTGATAAAGAAGAAAAAATTTTGGTCAGTGGCATGTGGCTGTAGGTTTCAGCTGGAGTGTGTAGGAGTGATAATTTACCTTGTGTAGTGACAATGAAAAGTTTTTTTTTTGTTTGTTTGTTTTCCAATTCTCAGCTACTGGGGCGCAATCTGAATACTGGAATGGAGGAGTGTTGGGAAGTGAGCCATCCATGGGTAGTATGATGCAACTTCAGCAGTCTTTCAGAGGGCCTGAATTTGCTCATAGCTCCATAGATGTCGAGGGACCATTTGCAAATATAAACAGAGGTAAGTAATGGTAATTTCATTTTGCTGAGATTGTAGGTGTCTGTGGAATTTTTCTAACTATGCTTAAGTAACTCTGTTCCTTCTTAGAACCTTTTCTGTCCACTCTTGGGTAATTTAAGCTAAGGATTATTTGGAATTCTTTGTAAAATAAAAGGAAATGTAGCTAAGTTATGTTTAATATATGTGATGACCATGGTATGTGCAGCAGTGATTTCAGCAAACAGCAGTTACCAGTGCTTTGTTGTATGTTCCTTGTGTTGAAATTGGAAGATAGTGGCTCCTTCTCTCAATATCTGCTGGTGTTCTTTTTTCCCATTTGTATTCAGATTCTCTACTTCCTGAATATGAACATCACATTTGTATTAGAATAAATTATACCCCTGTTTTATTCATTGATTTTGCATGGGTTTTAACTCTGCCTAGGGGGGCACTTATGAAAATCTGATTGCAAGACCAGGATGTACATGTTGTTATGTAAATCAGTGCTTGATTTTTTTCTTGTCAATAATTACTGCTTTTGAACTTTGTTTCCCAAAAAGGCTCTTGTAAATTGGCTTCTGACACTCTGGTTTCCTTCACTGTTGTCCTGGCTCTGGAACCTCTCCTGCATATAGTTGATTTTGCTGGCAGTTTCTCCCTTTTTAGTTCAATCCTTCAGGCTCTGTCTGTTTCAGAGTCTGTGCCTGCAAAGTGGGAGGGGTGGGTCTTCCCTATGATGGCTCCAGCTTCATCCAGTAAGCCTTTCATCAACCTATATGATCCTGAGAAGAGAACCTATTCCTATCTTGAAAGAATGACCAGCCACAAAATGAGTCTATGTTTTAAAACTCATTGCTTCTGTAGGGAATAAACATACAATGCTGCAGAAGTCAATGGATTTTTTTTTTCTCCAGAAGAGAAAGTTCCCACAGTGTTTTGCTGTCATTTATTCACATGGTCTAATTGAAATACACATAGATCTGAAGGAAAAAAAGTGTTTGGTTATGAATGAATTTATTACTCCTGCATATTGTTACTTATTTTACAACTATCAGCTTGATTTCATGGAAACATTTCATCAATCCTTTTTAAAGGAAATAGCATTGTGATGATAATTTAATATATTTAATACTTTTATTTTGCCACATTATCAAATTGTGTGGCATTATCGAATGGTATGTGTTCTCAAAATTTGTAAAATTTAAATAATTGAGTAAAAGCACTACTACTATTTTAAATAAAATGCAGTATTCATGATGTTAAGAGGTGATGACTTATCTGTTATGCAGTGTAATGATGTGAAGATCTCTAAGACTTAATTTTGGTGGTTTTTTTTTTTTTTCCATTGGCAGATGATTGGGATGCTGCTGTTGCCAGTTTATTGCAGGTTCCTCCTCTGTTTTCCCACTCTCTGTGGAGTAACACAGTAAGATGTTATATTGTCAGTACTGATGAGACTCAGCCAGAGGTGACCATCTTCATTAGAGTGAGTACCTCACAAACCTATGCTCTCTTACATGCTGTCTTGTTCCCAATGTGGTGCTGGTTCAGAAATTTGTCTAATACTTCTTGAAAGCTTTAGTAGATGTAGTCTGATTTCTGTGAAATCAGTGAAAGTATTGTCAAGGCTTCAGGGGGAAAAACTGCTTAGAGAACAGAAATTGAGATTTGTGTGGTAGGTCCTTAGTGCTATGCATGTTTAGTAATAAAACACTGTTGCTGACATTTGCTTTCAGAACTACTCTCCAAAACTTCAGAGACTCTGTGAAACAATGGGGTACTTCTTTCAAATTGTTAATTTTTCAACAGAGAATGAAAGGCCTCATCAGGATGTAAGAAAATGGGAAATTGAAAAAAGTTCATTAGTCATTTTGCTCCTGCATTTAACTTTGCCAAGGTGAGTATTTTCTATGCTGGTGAAACAAGTGGCAACTGGTAATTTATGCAGAGTGCATAGCTTATTAAAATGTATGGGATGCTTTGCTCTGTATTTTTCCTAAGCTAGTAACTTCAAAGTGATACTCCTTCAAACTTCAGGTTTGCTACTGCAGACACTTAAAAGAATATATCAGCTTTGTACCATTTTCTTTTTCTTATAGCTACAAATTCTCTTAAAATACAGCTTGAATGATGTCTTAATAATGTACAGAAATGTTTTGCTTTCCAAGAGCAGCTTTCAGTTGTACATGTGGCTGTGTCTTAGGAATTCAAGATGGCTGATGTGAATGTCGTCAGTGTTTTTCATTTGCTTATCTAGCCTTACACCTGTCTGCAGTGTTTGGGGTTTATTCTATCACATATTAGTTCCTGGTTTTGGCTGTCTTTCAGAATAATTTCATGGCTCTCCTGTGTGTTACCTTATGCTAGCTTTTGACAGTTTTGATTTACTGAAGTCATGATGTTTCATGACAAATAGTCATGGAATTTGGTCTGCTTGTTCAGTGAGTAATTTCTTAACCTTCTAGAGGAAGCAGCATGATTCACTAAAGAAAATACACCAAAGGAGGGATACTTTTTGAATTGTGTTAGGAATGTTACTGTTACCCATTATATGCTGGTGCCGAATAACCCAGTTTTATGTATGTGGAACACAAATGTGTAAGAACAAGTATGCAAGCAAAAAAAAACCCCAAAAGTATTAATTTAGAGAATTTATCTTAGAAAAACTGATGAAAATTGTAGTGCTTGTGTAAAGATGGTGATATTTGTGCAATCCTTTCAGCTATTGTCAGCATCACCAAGTAGTAGAGTTCCTTTTGTGGAACAGCAATAGGTATCAGTGGATATCATTCACATATATAAATGCAACGTGCTTTTGAATTTGGAGATGTCAAATTCTTCTTTTAAAATACTGTAAATTGAAAGACTGTCCCCCAAGACATCTGACAAATACCAAAGGACTCTTCCTAAAAAGATCAAAGATAGAACAGAACCTTCAGATAACTGATAGCATAGCATATATATGATGCTTATTAATCGTATATCAAACCATGTTCTTTCCCTGCAAGGCAATTACCTTTCATTCTGCATGTTGGTATGACAGGAAAAACAGCTTTAAATTTACAAATCAATAATCATAAAAATTAATAAACGGTTTTACTGGTTTTGGTACAAGTTGTATAAATCTCTCTCAGCTTTTTCTTGCTTCAGAATTTTTCTCAAATTCTCTGTTGAAGTATTTGATTGCTTTTTGCTATAAATAGATATGACTTTTGAATTAGATTTTGCAGTGAAACCCATCTTCGGAGCTTGTGTTGATTGAACTGTTTACTACAGCAGTGTAATATAGCACAAGAATGCTGATTTCCAATCTAGTTGTTTGTTGGAGGACTGTGAAGAAGCCTTCTTGAGAAATCCAGAAGAAAAGCCCCGGTTAATTTACCACAGAAGAGAGGATGGCAGAGTCAGTTCAGCCTCAGTCCAACAGTTAATTGACCAAATTTCTTGTGTGAGCAAAGCAAAGGTATGGCATTTAAAAATTGCTATAAACAACACTCACTGCGTGCTAGTAGTCCCAGATTTTAGAGGAAATTGCATTGCAGTCATAGCTCTGGCTGCTCATTCTGTGAGCAGATCGATAAAGCTGAAATTTATGAATGTTATGAAATTTTCATTAGCAGGAGAGAAAAAAAGCCACTACATTTTCACTGAGAAAAAAAGGCTATGCTATAACGTTAGAATTTCTTACCTATGTTTAGGCATTTAAATGGCAAAGTTGTTTTTCTGAGGTCCCTCTGTAGCCACTGAAGGAACTGAAGTGTACCTCTAGAGAGATTCCTGCTGCTTAAAAATTGATCCATGATAATTTATTTTCCTCTACAGAGACAACAGTTGAGAACAGCTGAAACTAGATGCCCAACTTTTACAGTTCTTAGGCAAAGTGAATATTACCTAGGGAAGGCAACAGAATGGAATTTAAATGTGTTCCAGAATGTTTTTGTTGGAGGTTATAAATAGTGTTCTCAGGTGGATTCAGAGTTGTGTCATGCTTTGCCATTTACTTTTTCAGATGATTGACCATGTTGGAGGTGTGGAGGAAGGAGCATATGAAATCTATAATTGTGTGGAAAAAATAATTAAACAGGTAAAGTACATGATGCATTTTAGCTTTTTATGTCTATACTGATTTATGATCTTAAATTGTGTCAGTGTGATTACTTAGATGTGATTCGAAGTATCTCTCTGTTTTATCATTAATATCTGACAAGCAAGGAAATGTGCAAGTGGAAAATAAAACCCCAAACTGAGCAGTGCTTTTATGGACAGAAGCACAGGACTGTGGGAAAGGGTTCTCTTTATGGGCCTAAATTAGCTTTTAATTTATCTTTATATGATAGATACACCCTCTCCTTATTCTTGTGGTGAGTTGTTTCCACTATGAGATATTTAAAATCAATGTCTTGAGACCTGTGCACTCAGAGTTAACTTAGTTTCATTTAATTGCTTATTTATGTATGTTGTCTGCTACCCTACAGGGAAATGAGCATATTGGTGTTAGTAGAGCCATGCTCACACTGAGCTAATAGCAGATGTGCTTGCACTATAGTTGCAGTTTTCTCCATATAATTTCTTTTTACTTAGGA
The DNA here is from genome assembly GCA_013399915.1 of Illadopsis cleaveri. Classification (NCBI taxonomy): domain Eukaryota; kingdom Metazoa; phylum Chordata; class Aves; order Passeriformes; family Timaliidae; genus Illadopsis; species Illadopsis cleaveri. Next base: position 15,696 of record VXBB01010771.1, read on the forward strand.
TATATTGGGGTGTGAAATGACAGACCTAGAAGGCAAGGATTTGGGTAGTAAGGAAGACTCCACTGCTCCTGAAGAAGAAGTTTTTGGTGATGTTTTGTGGGATGCACACGATGAACGAGAGCAGATGGAAGCTTTTCAGCAGGCCTCTAATTCAACATGTGAGCTGGGATTTGAGAAAGTGAGTACATTATAAAGGTACTTGGATGAAGAGAAAGTCATCACTCACTTCCATCCCTTGTTGAGCAGGATGCACTTCTACAGAAGAAGCTGTGTCTGAGAGCATCCTTAAGGCTATCACTCCTTACGCTGGAAAAAGCCATATGTCTGATATAGATGGCATATTTCTTTTCTGGGAGAGATGCCAGTTGGTGTGTTGTTGAATGACATTGATGAAAAAGTAGTTGTTGTGCCTGCATTGAAGAAAAGGGCTGTAATAGTGTGCCAGAAGCAGAGCATCCTCTTAGTTGGTCATCAGTAGAAAGCACTCTGAGTATCTCTCTTTCTTGACACCTGGAGTTAGGTCTTTGGGAGATGGCTAATGAAAAGATGTCATCTCATCATGCAGCCATAAAAGAAAAACAAAGGAAACTATAGTGGAAAGCTGCTGAAAAACTCAGTATTTACTCATTACTGGAAGTATTTTTTTTAAAACATTTCAAGTTGTGACTATCAGAAACAGTTATATCTTGGGAAGATACAATGAATGTAGGAAGATAAACAAATAAATAATCACAGAATGTGGTGCAGTAGTTTATTTGTGCAATGTAACATAAGCATGCAGTTTCTGTTACTGTATTTAAACTCTTACCACCCCTATTTTACTAGCACAATATGTTCTTTTACTTCGCCACTCCTATTTTGGTAGTGGTTTGGAGGATTGTACTATCTTTACTACATTCAAAAGCAGTAGAAGAATAGAACATTTTTAAAAAATACCAATGTATATCTAAATGCTCTTCTTATTTTGAAGACAAAATATTTCTCCCCAGGCAGGTGAAGGGTGTTTTGCTTTGGTTTATTTTGTCATCTGCTGCAACGTTTTTGGACATTCATATGCTGAAAGAAGCCTGCTTTTGTATGCTTTTGTATGCTTAAAATAGTCATTCATGGCAGATGCCGACTTTTTCCTGGCAACCATATCCAGTGCAGTGGAGTAGTTTGGGGAAAGGGTGGGCAAGAAAGCCTGAACAAACACTGAACGCAGTAGATTTACTATAATAACACTAATTCAGTTTATTAGCACTGAAGATTCCATTTTAAATAGAGTTTTGAAGAAAGTGTTAATTAATTTTACACTTTTAAAAAAAGAGATAAATTCTGTGGTTTAAGTGTTTCCTTGCAACATCTATTTACACTTGTATTGCACTTCAGTAGTTACTCCTTTACCTTAATAAATCAGTACATGCATTTTGAATCTAAATGGTTTACAATACCAGGCACTATATTTCTTCCTTAAACAGTGGAATATTTATAATGATTGCTTCTTTTTTGTAGTATTTTGAACGTCTGAATGACCTAGTAGCAGCACCAGCACCAATTCCTCCACTGCTTGTATCAGGAGGACCAGGCTCTGGGAAATCTCTCCTTCTATCAAAATGGTAGTTGATTTTTTTTTTTTTTTTTTAACATGGGTGAAATTTAAGAAAAAAGTTTCCATTGCATTTCAAACATTGTGTCAGTAACAAGAGGTAAAATAGGGGCATTTACAAAGCGCTGAAGTTATTGAAGCATCCTGGAAAGATTTGTGATATTTGAGTAGCTAATTTCATCTGGGCTGCCTTTAACAGCTCCCTGACTCCAGTTGCAGCACCTTATGACAAGGCATCATTTATATATCTGTTTTTGCACATCAGTACAATGTGGTTTTGATAACTCAATAGTGTTGACCTTCTCTGATACACAAGAAGGGTCTGAAATAAAGAAAGAATCCTCATAATTTATCATGGACCATAGAATTTTATGGTCACTTGTATGCTATGACAAAATTTGCTGTCTTAAAAATAAATTGATGGTGTCATTGCTTTAAAAGCTTAGTGGCACATGACTATTCAGTGCCAGGAAGGGCACTTGCTAATTGCCATCAGTAATGGTGAGAGTAAAAATGGCATCTGACATTAAAAGTTCAATTATAGCTCAGGAAATGTCTATCCTGTTTTGTAAGATAAACCTGGTAGATGTGTAGCTAAGATATTCTATCTCCTTTGGCAAATTGGATGCTTTTTGTTTGAGATCTATTTGCAAAATTACAGTCTGTTGAGTCTTTTTTTTTCCTTCTCTTCTTCCATTAGGATTCAATTACAGCAGAAGCATTCACCAAACACTCTAATTCTTTACCACTTTGTTGGGAGGCCCATGTCTACTAGTTCAGAATCTGCATTGATAATCAAGCGCCTTACTCTAAAGGTAATGCTGTATTACATGTCCTGCCTTGCGTCTTTCTTTGTGTGTCTGTGTTTGTGTGTGTGTTGCAAAGACAACATTTTCTACAAAATTTTCAGCATCAATGAAAAGTAATACAAATGTAGTAGAAAAATATTCAGGTTCAGATTGATCAGGGCTCTGGGCAGCCTGGTCTGGTTGAAGGTGTCACTGCTCATTGCAGGGGGTTTGACCAGGTGGCCTTCAAAGCTCCTTCCAATCCAAACTCTTCTGTGAGTCTATGCAATGTAAGGCATTATAGAATGAGGGGAATCTGATCCTATACATTTAATGTAGCTCAATTAACTGGCATTTCTGGGATATTCATAATAGATCAGCATTAGCAGTAATGTTTCCAGTGACCTATATGATGACTTATAAAACCATATAAACTCCTTCCAAAATTCCCTGCCATCTGGCCAATGAGAGAGCCAGGTGGCACCTCTTGTTTCTATGTGCTTGGAAACCTGAGGCTGTATTGGCCATTTGGCACCATCTTGTTCCTAGACTGGACTCTCTCCTATGTTAATTTACTTTTAATTGTGTGCTAAATACATGGGGAATAAGAAGGATCATTTTTGTGCCAGGATCTGAACTTGCTTTTTCCATCACAGAGTGGTACTAAGGGTCTTACAGTACTATAACCTGTAGAAAATTGAATTCAGTTGTGCTATCCTTGCAATTTTCTCATCTGTCTTAAATGTTTGCCTGTTTAGTCTGTGAAACTTCAAATCCTTTAAGTCTCCATATTTCTTGTCTGTTGTGTAAAGGTTATCACTCTAGAATTTACACACTGAGTTTGAGAAATATTCTTTGTTCTGCATATGCCAGCTTTCTGCATATACTAGAAGGAAAGAACTCTGTGTGAACTCAACTAGAAAAATTGCCCACAAATCGAGTTTTTTTGGAGGGAAGGGTGAGGAAGTGAGGGGAGAACTGGTTTGTTTTATTTTTTTTCCCCATTTGTGTCTATAAGACTTCTTTCAACTACTCTATCTGATTTTTAAGGTATAATTTCTTGTACATGTTTATAATTCTGCAGCTTATGCAACACTCTTGGTTAGTATCACCTCTAACTTTCGATCCAGCTAAGCTTCTGGAAGAGTTTCCCCGTTGGCTGGAAAAACTTTCTGCACGCCATCAAGGCAGCATTATTATAATTATCGACTCTATTGACCAAATACAGGTATGGTTTCAAACTCTTTGCCATTTGTCAGTCTAACAGGAATTATGACTATTGTAATAGGTTCAGCCATAGCTATGTAACAAAAATATTAGTTTGCTTTGCTCTGAAGAGAACATACAGAAAATAGTTTTGTAAAAGGTGCAGTTGAGTTATATTTGTAGATAATTTTTTGGGGGTTGTTTTGGTTTTTTTCTTCTAAATTTTATCTTTACACCTTAATTTTTGAGCAGTCCAGTTACATTACTTACCCAAAGATTCAAGGATGACCTATTGGGCATGTAAATAGCCTGGTTTTTATGAGGTGAACATTTCAACAATAGTATTCTATATGCTTTATTTAGTGTACAGTTGTGCTGATAGTTAAAAATGGGTCATTTAGTACTGTCTGGAGGACTAGATCATAAAAGATTTTAAAAGACACTGGAGAATTTAAGACTCCTTTCATTGGGTTGCACAGTTAATGAAACATAGCAACTTCTGGCATTGTTTTGAACAACTTCTGTGCTAAGAAATGAAATTTTGTTTTTAAGCAAGCTGAGAAGCATATGAAGTGGCTGATAGATCCACTGCCAGTGAACGTGAGAGTGATTGTATCAGTGAATGTAGAAACGTGTCCACAGGCGTGGAGGTATGTTATATTTCTGTGATGTGTCAGAGTATCCCGGCTTAGAATTATTATTTTAAATTGCAGTTACTCATTGAAGAGCAGACAGATTTGTCGAGATGTGGAGATTTAATAAGATAAGATTTTCTAACCCATGAGGAAAATGAAAGCTTCACTATTGTATCTGCAATGACAGATTTTAGCTGTTGGAAAACCTCATTTTTGTTTTACTGTGATGGATCTATCCACATGACTGTATGAAAGACTATATTAAATGCAGTCAGATGCACATCAAGAACTGCAGTACCATGATGTAGATTCAGGATAAGGCTAAAAGTGGAAATTTTACTTCAGATGATTAGAATTTCATAGTAGCAGGGAACAGCTTCAATTACTGCTTTGATATAAATCTTTAAAAAGCCCTGGAACTCTGATGTCGTTTCCTTTCCTTTTGTGTGCTATTTAATAAGGTTCAAATATGACTTTGTTCTCTTTTACCAAAGGTTATGGCCCACTCTTCATCTTGATCCACTGAATTCCAGAGATGTTAAATCTCTCATTAGTGCAGAATGTAGCTCTGCAAATGTTAAATTGACTAAAGAGCAGGTATGGCTGTTGCAGTTTTTCTAAAATACCTTACTCTAGTATAACTTCTAATGAAAACCTGGAAAGGTGAAATAAGCCCAGCTGCCAAAATAAAGGCTTACGTTTAGCTAAGTAAGTACGATTGCTCAAGATAGCATGAAGTTTGAGTATTTTTACCCCATGGCGCATAGCACTGAAACACAGATGGAACAACATAAATTTTTAACAGAAAAACTTTGCAGTTGCACATACTGCTGTAAATGTATTATTTTATTTTAGAATACCAGAAAGTTTAATTATGTTTTAATTAATTCTTGTTGTGTAATACTGTAACAATGATAGACATACTGGGAAAAACAGTATTTTACCTTTGCCCTTGAGACTGATTCTGTAAGGTAACCTTCATGTTGAGATATAATGTTAGATCCTAACTCTTCATCTTAAATTCAAATGGGAATTTTCATTCATATGCTCCTATAGCTGGAAACGTGTGCAGTATTTTGTGCACTACTTACCATGTTATAGTCTTCAGATGTTACAGATAGAAGATTATCTGGAACTTTTGTTTTCTTATCAAACAGTGAACATTTTGTTTGTATGGTTAGTTTCATCTCAGCTCACAGATTTTATTTAAAATATTGTAGGAGAAGAAGCTTGAGAGACATTGTCGTTCTGCCACAACTTGCAATGCTTTGTATGTCACTCTCTTGGGCAAAACCATTGCTTGGTAAGTTGAGGTGTTTTGGAAATTACTATGGTCATCACTAGATTAGAAGACTTCAAGTAGGTTAGCCTTCTGAAATACTTCCACTTAACACAGAATGAATCTTGTTGAGAAAAAATGATGGCGAAGTTTTGCCCTTCACTGACTGTGAATGCAACAGAAACAGAAATCAGAGTGTACATGTCACCAGTTTGATACTAAGTGAACCCAAATGGTTGTATCTATTTGTTTTAAGCTCTTCTATTTTATTTTAATTTGTTCTTCTTTATGGGTGTATCAGTTGCTTCAGTGATTTTTAAAGGTAGTTGGAGAATGTTGGTATTGTGTTGTTAAACAGTTAAATTCAGGTGTATTGTATTTACTATGTACCAGGGTTTGCCCCATAGATTTTTAAGGCTTCAAGGAAGTTCAATGACTATTTAGTTTAACATCCTGCATGTGGTCCTTAGCCTTGTAATTCCTGCTGTGGAGAAAATTAATCTTCCCTGTTGTGCGAGAGAATACCTAATAAGTGCATTGGCTTATTAACCTAGACTTCATCTTGTTGAGAAAGATGCATTTTTAGTTAAGAGACTCCCAGAAGATGATACACTAATTGGTAATTTACTCTGGGTGACTGATTTCATTATTTTTGTTCATGTTTTATGTTCTAGAAGACTTAATTGCTCCTGAAAACTGCTTTGTAAATGCATTAAATGAAATAGCAGCATGTGGTTTTATCTTTATCCATCCTGATGTTCTTACTTGTACTCCTGCTGGAGAAAAGAATGCTGCAGCGTAGTTTTTTTAATAACACTGTTGCAGCTATTTAGAAAAATCAGACAATATGACAGAAATTGGCTTGGAAGAAATCACCTCTTCCTTGTTTAAATCTCACCAGGTGCTGTGCACTTTTTGAACCCAGTAGGAATCCAGAGAAAATTTGAGATAGAGCTCTTTCGTAGTTTCAAATCAATCTTACTCAGCCAAATTTTATATGCTAAACCTTCCCCTTTTTGTCCTTCTGCTCAGTGTTGGAAATACAGGAAATATTGATGAGATTCTTCAGCAGTGCTGCCAGTGTCAAGACACAGTGTCACTGTACAGGCTTGTTCTGAAATCAATTCAGGAATCATTGCAGAGTGATAAAGAGAAAGGTCTTTTGAGAGAGGTAAGCAGAGAATGCATCATTGTTTCTGCAGGTAATGAATACTCTTCCCTGTAAAGAGTTTTTTTCTTAACTTGGAAGTAAATACAAATTTATATTAGTTCATATTTATGATTCAGAGATTATTGTGTATTGTTAGTAGAAGGGACAATTTAATTAATGTATCACATCTGTTGCCTAACTATAGAATGTATGACTGCTTTGTGTTAAATATCAGCTGAGCTGTTGTCTCACAGAGTAAAGCAGGACTTTTCCACTATGATGTGGTACAGAATTAGCACTTCCTTGCTGATCACCATCATGATCTAGTGATTAACTACATTGAGCATAGTTGAACATCAAAACATGGTGTCTTGTGAATACAGGCATTGCTTATTAAATTTCTGACTCCTCTTCCTGTCTTTGCAGAATTTCCCTCTTGTGCAAAACTTTTTTTTTTTTAATTAGGACACAATACTACTTGCTACTTCTTTGGTTTTGGCAGCATAAAGACCCTGAGCATATTTATTTAGATGAAAATTCCTCAAGATAATGGAGTTACTCTCTCCCAGTGTTTTAGAGGAAAGTCTGAGGAGCCATTTGTTTGTTCCAGAGCATCCTATTTGGTGCTTTATCTATTAGAATATTAAACCATTAACACTGAGGTCTCTTCTTTGAGAAGAGGGAACAGGCAGGGTTTTTTTCTTTGGCTATAAAGTTATCCCAGCAATTAAAAGTATTTTTCTTGAGATTTCAGTGTAACTAAGCTCTCCAGGAGATATCACTAACATGTGAAATCTTGTTTTCTGCTTCATGCAGATATTGTGTGTTATTGGTGTCAGCCACAATGGGGTGAGTGAGTCAGAGCTGATGGAGCTTTATCCTGAGCTGACTTCTGCAGTGCTGGCCTCCCTCCTTCACAGCTTGCACAAAATGTGTCTGCTGACATATGGCTGTGGTTTGCTGAAGTTCCAGCACCTCCAGGTAGAGTTTGTAATTTTAAACATATGCAAGTGAAGCTCCAACCCCTGTCTTTTAGATAAGGTCTGTTGTTTGCTAGGTAGGCCTTGAAATGTTACTCATTAATTGGTTGGTTGGTCAATGGATGGTTGCTTATCCATTGTCCTTAACGCCTGATCTAATTTAGAAATACCTTGAAAACTACCACAGCTATGATAAATCAGTATTGCTGAAAATCTGGCCTTTCAAACCTTCATAAATTTCTAATCTATTAATTGTTAACTCCATGTATCCTCGAAAGCATTGGCTTCCCAAAAAACCCAAGAAGAATTGAATGAGAAAGGAATATTGCCTGAATAACCAGAGCTGTGGTCTAATGTAAGACAATTTGTTTGTAGTGCTTTTGTCATTGAAAGATTTTCAGTTCTACAGCATGAGTTTCATCACCCTGTGTCTCATCAGCACTTAAACAAATTAAATGCATTCTCTTTCTTTTAATTATACTCTCTTTCAGGCTTGGGAGATGGTAAAACTAGAGTATATGGAAGCAGGTGAAAATGTTATTTCTACCTATAGACAAAAACTAGTAGAATATTTCACCATGCAGTTAAGGTAGGTCAGAATTCTTCAAGAAGTGCTAAATTGCAGATTTCATGCCTCATAGATACTTTTGTTTTCTTCATAAACCTTCTTTGAGTTTAGTAAATATTATGGGAAAATAACTATGCAAAATTGTCAGTTTAGAAGTTTATTTATTGATATGTTTCTTTTTAATCTTGGAAGAGAATGAGGTCTATGAAGGGGAATGGGCATATGATAAAGTAAGTGATCGTGGGGAAATGTATGGCATGAATTCCTACCATATCAGTTATTTTGTGGTCTCCAACCCCCCATGGATTTTTAACTCCCAGTAAATGCTAGGAAATTTGAGTTTGTGTGGGACTTGAATGAGAAAACGACTTCTGTTCAGCAAGCAATTAACACATAGATAAGAGGAGGTCCAGTAGGACAGCTGAACATCCACAAGTTCATATCCAGCTTGAAAACTGATTTGCATTTACATCCTGAGTTACTGTGTCCCAGCTGTGGGCTGCTGTTTATTGCTCCTCCAAGCATCCACTGTTGGGTAGCAGAAAGTGAAGAGGGCCACAGTGTGCCAGACAAAGGAGACACAAAGGGGCAGTGGGCTGCTGGAGGGCTGCAGTCCAGCTGACAGGCACAAGCTGGCCCATATGACATGGAGAAGCAGCTACCTATGGGGTGCCTGGGCGTTCCACTGCTTTCTGAGGTGAAATTAAAAAGCACATGTAAGAAAATGGAGTACATAGCTCTTACAGTAATCTGTCTGTTCAGACATTCAGGTATGGAAATTGTATGCTTGCCTGGTTTTCACATCAAATTGACAAGACATTATGCCTGTCAGAGTTTTAATTTTTGTTTTTCTTTCAATAGTCAAGACCGAGTGACTTGGAGAAGTGCAGATGAACTTCCCTGGCTCTTCCAACAGCAAGGCGATAAGCAAAAGCTACACAAGTGTCTTCTGAATCTCTTTGTGTCCCAAAACCTTTACAAAAGGTACAAAGGCAGCAGCTGCTTCAGCCATTATAAACATTTCATAGTAATTTTTTGTCAATATAAATCTGAAAGTGACAGATTCAAATACTTAAATAGTAGAGGCTGAAGTGATAAATGCTGTTTCCATATAAATAATGTATTTTTTCTATTCTGTTACACCCTGGGGGGTAAAGGAATAAATATTGCTGTATAGCCTCGTTCTCCATGGATAGTCTCTGTAGATGCTGTAGCATAACAACAACCTTTGTGCAGGTAGGCCTTTTTTCCTAAGCTAGCATCGATCTGAATAGAGGAGTATCAGAGATAAGATTCTTTTCCTTGTTACAACAGGGGACATTTTGCAGAACTGCTGAGTTACTGGCAGCTGGTTGGGAAAGATAAGAGCTCTATGGCAGCTGAGTATTTTGACTCTCTGAAAGAATATGAAAAAAGCAGTGAGGGAGAGGAGAGTATGATCTGCCTGGCTGATCTTTATGAGACTCTGGGACGGTTTCTTAAGGACCTAGGTCTTCTCAGTCAGGTAAGTACACTTAGAGATTGTTGTAACAGCAAAAAGACAAATGAAGCAGAGCTCAGTGTGTGCTTTCTGTGACAGTAGTTAAGTTGTTGCAGCATAGAGGATGCTGTCTGCTGCCCTCACACTCTGGATTTGGCTGTTCCAGGCTGTAGCTCCTCTGCAGCGCTCTCTGGAGATTCGAGAGACCGCGCTGGATCCAGACCACCCGAGGGTGGCACAGTCACTCCACCAGCTGGCAGGAGTGTATGTTCAGTGGAAGAAGTTTGGAAATGCTGAGCAGCTGTATAAACAGGCACTGGAAATCTCTGAAAACGCCTATGGAGCTGAACACCCTCGGGTGGCCCGCGAACTTGACGCACTTGCAACCTTGTACCAAAAGCAGAACAAGTAAGCTTAATTACACTGCTGGTTTTGTATTATGTGGAGATAGTACAAAAAAAAAAAAAAATAGCAGGAAAGGTTTTCTTCCTGAGGCCAGAATTCTTTGCTTCTGTTTTTTTTGAGTTTCATATGTTCAAGTGTGTCCATGAACATCCCCTCTCTATTCTTGTAGCAGGTCACCTAGGAGGGGCCAACTTTTGTGCTTAGTTTAACAAAAAACCTGTGGAGATAAAGGAGGAATACTGTCTGGCCCTTAACAGTTTGTAAATTTTATATTTGAAAAAAGTGGGATGATGTTCAAGGTTCTTAAGTTTTCAAATCGGTACACTTGGAATTTTTCCAGCATACTAATTGATGCTACATTGGACATTCTTCTAACACTACAAATAACTGCTTTCAGATATGAACAAGCTGAGCAACTGAGGAAAAAGTCCTTCAAAATACGCCAAAAAGCAGCAAGGCAGAAAGGCAGTCTGGTAAGGAAGTGCTTGATATTTAAAAAGAGATGCAGGGCATGTTGCAGCTGTGCTAAACAGATGGTAAATTGTGTCTGCAGTGCTGACAATGCTCCAGGACATTTGATATTTGTGGGCATGGGTAGTGAAGTACCTTAGCAGCAGCTTTGGTAACTGCCCTTTCACCCCTGCTGGAAGTGGAGATGTAGCAGTACAACTGGAATGGAGTTGAGATAAGTGGAAAAGAAAGAAGTGGATATATACATTTCAGAGGTGCAGAATTACAGCTGATATGATTGTGTGTCAAAGTGACAATGGAGAAAGGTGTTCTCCAGAATAGCTGAGATATTTATCCTACTAGTGAATACAATGCTTACTGCAATGGAAAATCCCAGTAAAAATATTAGGTGACATACAGAGTTTTCCCTTGTTTTCTTCTTTTGTGTTGTTTTTCAGCTACAGGGTTTCTCTTGTCATTTTTGAGCTAAGGGTTTATCATGTAATGCCTGTACTGTAAGAGTCCAGCTAATAACTCCAGAGCTCAAATTGTAGCTCTAATAAAAGTAGTAGAACCCCATAAACAAATTGCTATTTCCACAGTGATCAAATATGAATGAATTTGGCTCATGCAGATTTGGTCTATTTCTGTAATGAGTTCTGCAAAAATATTTTTATCAGGACTGCAAAGATCAAAAATAGGCAGAATGTGTAAAAAAGCTGCATTTTTTACTTTGATTTATTTTGCTTGTAAGAATTAACTTGTCTGCCCATTTTAAAAAGATTGATGTGAAGCCTTGAGTAATATTTTATATGTGTTTGTATGTGTTGTTTAGGATTGGAGATTATATTGATTTTAAGTTTTGAGCTTATAAACCTAAGAATTTGACCTGAATTGGTTATTTGAACTGTGGAGTTTAAGCAAATCAGCCTGTCTGATACAGGGAGAGAGGTGTGACAGCACAGTAACTTGCACTGCCTGGAAATTTTCACCAAAATTTCACATTTTTGGTGCAATTTGCTGATAGATTGTAAGTAAGCGTCTGCCACCTAGCTTAAAAATGGAATTTAAGGAGTATTATTGTGCTCCTTTGGCACCAAACTGAGTCCTTTGGTTTTCTGTCTTTAGTGTTAAACTTTTAAAGTACTGGTGACTGGCTTACATTTCCTTCTCTTTGCTGTAGTGTGGCTTTGCTCTCCTGCGTCAAAGAGCCCTGCAACTGGAAGAGCTCACGTTAGGCAAGGATACACCAGATAATGCTCGAACCCTCAATGAGCTTGGAGTCCTCTACTACCTGCAGAATAATCTTGAGTGAGTAGTACTGATTGTGACACATCCACTGAGTGTTCTCAGCTGTCTGAATGGAGACAGAGCATGGAGATCAAGCACTGAATGCAGATACATGATCAAATACTTGTTGTAGTACTGTCCCTTATTCATTCTACTGGGTTTTGTTCACTGTGAAATTCACTCCTATTTTCTATTTGCTGCTGTTGGCATGTGGGTATTTACCAAGTCAGTGCATTCAGAATTGATGTTCCACAATTAATTAGCCTTTGTTGCAAATACCAGTTCTCTCACAAATTTGTGCCTCCCCTACTCAGCTGCACTACTTTGTGACTCTCTCCGTTGCAGTGCTCATCTTTGGACAGCAGGATTGTTGTTTTCCTATGACAGTATTACAAGAAGTCATGACCTAAATATTCATTGTGTTTGTAATCCTTCAGCTTTTACCTTGATGTCCTGTTAAAAACCAAGAAGGGGCAGAACAGCACAAAGGTGTTCTAAAAGCAGACAGAGGTGTTGAGGAAGGGGAATAAAAGGTGCAAGATAGTTCTGATTGTATGTTTAGCCACTTGTCACATCAACTTCTTCAGCTGACAGAGGAATTTAAGCTGTGTATTCTGAGGGAATTGTAAAGTTGCCTAAATCCCACTCTACTGAACTGAATCTTTTGAGAGAAGAACAAAAGTGCCCAGCAAAAAAGCACAGAGTGAGTTCTGGAAGTATTTTTACTTCCAGTTCTTTCTGTACCTGATGTTTAAGGCACCTGTAGCTTTTGGATATTTACAGAAGTATGTAATTATTTAGGATCTGCATACAGAATCACAATCTCTGCAGTGAAGCAAATGATTTTTAGGAGTTGTTGGACATGTGTGATTTTTATCAGTTTACCCTCATGAAGTGACTGATTATAGAGGAGCAATTTTTTGTCTAATCTCATACAAGATTGTTTAATATTACATGTCATTCATACATAGTTCCTGTTAAACACAACCTACTTCAAGAGTAGCTGTATCTCCACTATTTCATAGGTGAAAAAATGTGTAAACTTTGTTCTAGTGAAGGTTTAACAAACTTTTAAAAATGGATATCCCTGCTCTGAACCAGCAAGTCCAAGACTTCAGGTAGTTGAAATCAGTGGCAGAAGGGTATGTCACTTAATGAATAATTATTTGTCACACATCATCCTCCAGCCCTTGCAGTGAGTGAACACCTTTTGACATGTGTCTAAGAGCTCCAGAACTGAACCTACAGTTCTATGTATAAATGGTCCTTTATTTTTTCTACCGTAAAATTGATTTTTCCAATTTACTAAGCTGAGCTCTTGAAAACAGGATGACAGGGTTTGTGTGGATGTAATGATGAGGAGCCTGGTAATAATGGGTGCTATCAGTCTTATGGGGCGATCACCTGAAGTTTTGATAGAGAAGCTGCTGTAAAGCTGTAATGGAATAGTAGCACCTACTGTAGTGAGATAAAATGTGACCTTTGCTTCAGTCGTGACATTACACAGAGTCTTTTCTACTTTGTCAGTTCTGAACAGATTCTGCTATGAGTTTCCAAGACTGAGTTTGTTGGTTCAAACAGGCACTTCAGCTTGTACAGATGTTACCAGCTTTAAAATATTGATGAGCAAATATGTTGTGTAGGACAGCGGAGCTTTTCCTGAAGCGCTCCTTGGAAATGCGAGAGCGAGTCCTGGGATCCGACCACCCAGACTGTGCACAGTCTCTGAACAACCTGGCAGCCCTATACAATGAGAAGAAGCACTATGACAAGGCTGAGGAGCTCTATGAGAAAGCTTTGGACATCAGGAGGAGAGCCTTGGCTCCAGATCATCCCTCCTTGGCTTATACTGTGAAACACCTGGCAGTGCTGTACAAAAAGATGGTGAGCACAAGCCTGTTACCTCTTCTGATCACCTAAATTAACTGTAATGTCTTTGTCCTAATTGAAAAAAGCATGTTAGGGGGTAAGAATAGTTCTTTTTACACAATGACCTTGAACTTCACAGTCAGTTTAAAGGTAGCTTGAAGGCTTATGAGGGAGATAGTATTTCACAAATAAACTTTCTGACTGAGCCACCTTCAGCTTCTGTTGACTCAGTGAATGGTGAGTGTTACTCCTATGCAAAATGCACTGTGAGGACTAACATTACCAGGGGTATAAACTTCTGCATTTCATAATTTCAAAATGTGTTATGAATATTTGTGGTTGTAGATGGTTGTTCTAATCATTTGCTACTATTAGGGTAATAGTGTTACACTCTTTCCAACTGTTGAACCAAGATCAAGTTCAATGAATTAGAATAATTTTATCTATTTTGTACTTTCACATTTTACTGTTCTTCAAAGAGAAAAAAGACCATGAAGGTAATCTCTTGAATCAAATTTGCTTGGTTTTTTGCTAAATAATTGTTAACTTGCTATTGTGTGCATTAAATGGTTTTGGGTCATGTTATTTTCTGCTCACTTCAGCTTCTAATTTTCATGCTGGAAAACCACTCAATATTTGCATCAAAAATCTCTTTGATAGTTTGAAGGAGCAAAAATTAAAAGTCAGTCTTTATTATTTCAACAATTATTTCGATAAAAGTACAACTGAAAAACCTTTTCACAGCTTTCTCAGTGAGACACTTGTGTGGAAAAAATAAATTAAGAAAGGAAGAAATAGACCCAGCTGAGAAACACATTAACTGGGAGTTGAATATGCCCAGTATTTTGGAAAATTAAGTTCTAATAAATATTCATGATAAATAACCTGTGCAGAATATACATACTATTTAGCAAAGTTATCCCCTTATTCTAGAAACAATTAGATCTTCTCCAGGCTTTTTTTTTTAAATAGGTTTTGCTGTTACCATCTTGATACCAGAGAACAGAATAATTTTTTCCCTGTTATTTCTAGGGAAAGCTTGACAAGGCTGTTCCTCTGTATGAGCTAGCAGTTGAAATTCGACAGAAATCATTTGGCCCAAAGCACCCGAGTGTAGCAACTGCTCTGGTAAACCTGGCTGTCCTTTACTGTCAGATGGTAAGTTTTTAATGCCTACCATTTATTTTTCCTGTCTTAGGTTTTTTTATGACTTTTACCTAAATGAAACAAAAGAAACTTGATCATCTTGAAAAGCGAAATTCCTTACCGTAGTTGCAAATTCTCGGGTTCCATTTTAAACGTTGTTTAGCCTGATACAGGGCTAAAAAAAAGCCCATGTAATACACATCTGTATCAAAGAAATGAAGAAATGCACATCTGTAACAAAGAAACTTTCTGCTTCCCAAAGAAAAAGCAGATTGAAGCTTTGCCTCTCTATGAACGTGCACTAAAGATTTATGAAGACAGCTTTGGCCAAATGCATCCCCGCGTGGGGGAAACACTGAAAAACTTGGCTGTGCTAAGGTAAGTTTATATGCTTCAACCCTATAAATGCAAATTACTGCATGAAACAAAACATTTGGCCTTGTGTAGTTTCTAGGAAAGCAGAGTTTTAAGTACACTACGTTGATAGTATGGTGTACATTTCAATTTAAATGAATTGAGAGATTTATTTTATTTGCTTGTTTCAACTTCGTTTTGCTCTTTTCCAAAGCTATGAAAGGGGAGATTTTGAGAAGGCAGCTGAACTTTACAAGAGAGCTATGGAAATAAAAGAAGCAGAGACTTTGTTGATAGGTGGAAAAGCAACTTCTCGACACTCATCAAGTGGAGACACATTCAGCTTGAAAAGTGCATTATCTCCAAATGCTTTGCTGGAACATGGACAAAGGTGATACAGACCTGCTCCAAGAAGAGGTAGTCTCTAGTGATATTTTCAAGAAGACAGAAAATTACTAAGACAAATCCATTTTTCCAAGGATTATGTACTGTTTTGGGACTGACGCCTGTCTTCATGAATTCTGCCTTAACTTTGCAGACTGTATGGTACAAAGTGAGCTTCTTCCATTGTGCATGGGTACACACATTAGTTACTAGCTCAAGGTGTAGCTAATACCAAAAACATGGACTTGATGCCTCTTAGCCTAAGTGCCAAGACTATAACAAATTAAGCTGAACTACTTGTATAAACTCTAAGGGGCAGTTGTTATTTCTGTGTTGTAATAGCATGGCTTAGAGGATTTGTGTATTTTTGTATCATCAGTCCTTCCTGCATTTTTAGAAGCCTTTAAAGTTGATTCTGAAGAAATGGTAATTTGGAAAAAACTTTGAAAATATTGTTTAACCTGAAGTTTTACCTGCAGGGTTATTTCAGCCTTAAGCAAACTTTCATTCAAGGGACTTGTGCAAAATTAATTGGTTTCCTTGGGAAGCTAGGGTATCTAAATATATCATCATCATCCACAGATAAAGCTGTTGTAAGATCCCACTCTATTCAGTAAAAATACTTCCAGTGAGCAATCAGAATAAAGATGATTATGGCCAGATTTCCTGTTCTTAAACCTTTAGCAATACTTTCACTGTTTAATCTTACTGAATCCCTTAAAATACAAGAATGTTTCTATTACCTGGGAAAATTTAGCGATGCAAAATAGTTTTTCATCAGATAAAGAAACGTAAATCAAATCTACCTGCCTATTTTATTTCTTAATACCTGAATCATTAGAAGAATCAGTCTGAGTTCTCATTCAGTCCATAAATGCATGGATCAATTAAAATACATACTAAAAAAAGATGTTTTATAAAAATAGGAATGTAAGTGGAAAATTAATTGAAACCCTACTATAATATTTCAATGGCAACTAATGTTAAGATTAATTTGATCCAGTTTCAAAAATGCAAATGGCCTTCACTTCAAAGGAGTACTTGCCTTCCACAGTGTTTAGAATTAAAGCCCTTGTTCTCATTTCAGCCCTTGTTCTGATTGGGAGGAATTTAGTATTTTGGTAGTGCAGAAACTTGGCAAAAGAAAAGGTCATATAAAACTGACAGCAGAAATATACAACACAAATTTGATTTTTAAGATTAAGGTTTAATTGGAAACAAAAATCAAAAATAGTTCTTGAAGGTCTTAGGATAGAACACTAAGAGTTGACACTTTGTAATAGCTCTCTGAATATTTTCCTCTTATTCAGAGAATGGGTTTGTAAGCAAAGCAAGGGTGTTACCACTCTATTTCAGCCACCTTGAAAAGTTTTGAAAATTGGAAAGTTCATTGCAGGATTGTCACCAACTAAGAGGGGCAAAAGAAAAACCAGACAAATACACATGCAAAAAACCCCAAACAAAAATACACCCTCCCCCCCCACCCAAACCTCAACCTACTCAGCTTGTGTGTGTTTATGTTGCATGTTCTTAGATGTTCATGATGTTCCTGGTCATTCTCTCCTCTAAAGAATTATCTGATGTCTGGTCTAGCTTGTCATGTCTGTTCTGATTTTAACATGTACAGTGGTACATCTTCTCTCCTAAATAGTTTCCTCTATTGTTGATAGTTTAAATAAGAAGTTACTTTCTAGATCCTCAGTGTTACTGTTTGCTGAATTGTCACTATTCTTCCCTTGAGCAACTTCTCTCCAACTTCCTCATAGGTTGCCGGTTTTTGAATAAGAAAAAATTAAAATTAAAAATTGGTCCCTAAAACGTAGCCGATCCCAACCATCCATTGTCCTTTAGCAGAGAGGGTGAGGAATCCATGTGCCTGCCCTGTGAACCCAAAGGAAGCTTACAAGACAGCTTCCATGGAGCTATGCCTCATGGACAGCAAGGAAAAGTCAATTGTATACATGGGGTATGCCAGATAATACTTCTGTAGGAGAACTCCACCTCAAAGCAATGGGTCACCGGTTTCAATGGAGATTTAATTACACTGTCAGAATATCAACATCTTAATGTTCATGAGACACTGTTAAGACTGAACACTTTTATAAGATTGCCAAATAAACAAAGCTGGATTTAATAATGGCAATGTGCTTTGTTAGTTCATAACAAGGAAGCAATAAACATTCTATTATGTTTTACAGTTAGAGTACATTATACTTGTAAATATCTTTTTAATATATTAAAAAAATCCTTAATGCTGCTTCTTTGGATGCTGTTTATTTTTAAATAATTCTAACCGTTACACATACACATAAAACCATCTTTTATTTATTTTCTGATTATTTCAAATTCTTCTCATATATACAAGTTGAAAGTCTAAAAGTAACACAGGAACCATTTTGTGTACTCTCTATCAGGCATAAAAAAGTGTATTAACTCCCTCATGAAAGTGTACATGAAGTTGCCTCTCGGTCAATCCTGTGATAGCAGCCATGTCAGCCAAATAGTTACAAGTCAGGATGAACTCCGCTGTTGTAGAAATGGGTCAGCCATTTGCCTCAGGATCTCAAGAGCCAGCTGTGTGCCTGACTTTTTTTGTTCCCAACAGAAAGGTGAAAGTCACAAAGAAATGTAAGTAACATGTAAATTGACACTGGATCAAGCTAACGCAGACTTAGTGACACAGATTCAAGTATCTACTTTTTTAATGGTCTCATTATTCTATTTCCTATCTTTCTTTGCAGTTCATTTCTAAAGCCTGGTTTCTCCAAAGCAGAACTCTATCCAAAAAAGCCACTTTGATTTTACAGTATAATGCCTCACACTCAAAACCCACTCAAAATCTCCCTCACTGGTTCCAGAGATGATTTTTATGTGTATAATATAATTAGATGTCAGCTGTGGAGGAAACTGATTTTGAAGTTTGTAACCCTTGCTCAGAAATAAAACATTTTTTAAACTAACTATAACTAGGTAATCATTCAGCTGCCCTAAGAAACAGAAGCACTAACACTGCCATTAACAGCTGGCTCTGTATAGGCTGCATCACATTGTGGAAAAGTTTTTTGAAGAGTCCAATTTGGAAATATTTGTATTATACTGCCAAGGCTGAAATAATTACCAAGTTCTGGGTAAGATGCCCACAGTAGTTAAAATATTTGAAACTGATCCTTCCAGTTCTTCAGGATACTGGTGCTCCAGGATACAAATATTTACAGGTCAGTTTGACATGTGGCTATTTAAAAGGTTATATAACTGTACTAATGTCGTTTACAAGACAAATACAAGAGGTGAGCTACTCCAATGAGGCTATTTGCAAAACTAAAAATTTATAGCATCTAATTTTAGAAGACTTTCTATGCAAACTCAGACTTATATTCCTTAATATAGCCAATGTGATGGGGAGTGATCAGAATTGTAGATAAACTTTCAGTAACGAACAAAAATACAGTATTTAGACTTTTGAAAAGGTAGACAAAATCTCCAGTTCTTTCCAATGTTGCTCATAATTTTGTCATGAAAAGCATCTGCCAGACAAAATAGTGGCATGCTGATATGCAGTCTGCTAATGTCATACTAACAGAAGACCTCACCTTCTTATAGTATACTCAAAACATCACTCAGGCAGCTGTTGAAGGACAAGCAGTAGTACGACATTAATAAAGTAAATTCCATCCCAGGGATATTTAAGGCAGATGAAAAGGCTTAGATGTTCTCATTACTCAGAAAAAGTAGCCACAGCATGATCCATGCTAAGACTTCAGACCAGGGAATAACAAGCAAGTACAAGTGCCTGGAAAATCAGGAGCAGCATCATGAGAGAGGCATTATCATCTGCCCTTCACCTACTCAGTCCACTTCAGCAGATTTCATCTTTCCCTTGGCCTGTTCTATGTGCTGTTGTCATCACATGACAGGCTGTATAATGTGCTATGCCTGCTTTTTTAGTTTATCCAGGTCCTTTTATTTGCCACTGAGTATCTGGACACTAGCAATGCTGAGAAACTAAAATTTACAGTAGCACAGCTCTATCTGCTAATAAAGACATGATGAGAAAACAGAATATAAACAATGTAAGTCTGTGTCCTTCCCACCCTGTAACAGTTCTGATTCATCAGAAAAGTAAAGGTAAGCTTCAATGGAGGTAAAAAAAAAGAAAAAAAAGTGAGAAGTCTGGTCTTCCCAAAATCCAATGCCCATCCAAACTCATGCAGATTGTACTTAATATTTGTTTTTCTACATGTTCCTCATTTTGGCCATGAGTTCTTCTAGGCTTTCTTCAGATTCTGCTACTGTCTCCCCAGTTATTAAATTCTCTTCCTGTTAGGAACAGGAAGAAAAAGTTGTCAACAAAAAAAGTAAACAAAAAACCCCAACATATCAGCTTTATTGCTGTTACACCACATCATTTTCCTAGAACCAGGCACTCAGTTGTGAGATCAGGCCTAAGTGATTATAAGCTTCAATTGTAAACTATTGTGACTAGGAGTTAGAATGTCCTTACTGCAATACATTCAGATTCTATGTTTTCCAGGTATGCTCATTGCTCTTTGACTACATGCAGCTTTTACAAGATACGTATGGTAAAAATTAATTAGTCACCAAAATATCAACTGAGAAATTCACATTTGCTGTCCTTCCTCCAGCCCCCAAATGCATTCATTCCTATCATCTCAGCAGTACATTCACACTACTTAAAGAAGTATCTTTCCTAGGAACACAAAACTGGACCATAAAAAGGAAAAATCAAAAGAACTGAGGTCAAGTTTCACTGGAATTGTTCAAGATGGAATTCTGTTTTAGGTTTAAAGGGTAACCAAACCGGCTGGTATTATAAATTCAATCCACAATGTGTATTTCAAAAATTCATGAAGAATAAATATGTTACCTTGTCTGGGATAGTATATGCTACACTAATTCCTTCAGGAAGCTCAGGTACCGGGCCAGATGCAGCCTTCAGCTCATCTTCTGAAATTTCTGATACTAATTCAATGCCTGTGCATTAAAAGGAAACAAGAACTCCGTTAAAAGTTAGAAGAGACAGTTCTTTAATCACCAAGTTATCACAGTAAGAGGAAAGGTACAGCTACTTCCCCAAAACAGAATAAAATTAAAGCAGAAACACCTTTGATTTCAACAACTTCATTCCATTATCAGTACAAAATATTTACCCTTAACAATATATGAAATAATTCTATATAGGCAACTTACGAACCAGAATGGCATCTCTTCCTTGTCCTTAGCATTTAAACTTTACCATAAGGACACTTTTCCCAGTTGTAAGATTATTTTCTATAGCATGTAATAAACAGAACATGTATCTCCATTCTTAAAATGGTCATATAAAACACATTTACCATTCCTTCAGATAATTCCTTCTAATTTAAAACCCTCAAGGGAATGTAAAAATCCATGGGATGCCTCATCACAGTGGTTATGGAAATGACAACTGCTCTCTAGTATATTTAAAAGGAATATGCAGTTAATATATCTTCTCATATCTCTCTCATCTTCAGAACAACTTCTGAGAAAGTTTTTTATTCAAGCAGCAGTTACATTTTGAGCCTAAAACCTGCAAACTGCACTAAAAACACATCAAGTTGTTGTAAAATTACTTTCAAAACCTGTGAAAAGCCAACAGTAATTCCACAGTGTAAGTTACAAAAAATAGGAACTAGAAGTTCTATGTACCCTAAACTGTGTTCACCCAAATTAAATGTCAGTATTGGGAACATCATTTAGTCTCCAGTTGATGACTTACCCCAGTCATTGTCTTCATGTACTATTTCTTCTTCCTTTTCAATTACTTCTTCTTTTGGTCTTTCAGCTTCTTTTTTCTGGAAGGAAAACACAAAAAATCAAACCCCTCAATAACCAAAATTTAACAATCTGATTTCCAAGAACAGCAAAGAAGTTCAAGCCTAATATTCATATTTCTTCCAATATTTAAGATAAAAAAGTTCTAGATTGTGAATGCTTAGGAGCAAAAAGGCAGAATACCTGCAAGTTCAAAAAAACACCGAACCCATTAACACTCAGAAACATACAACTGCCAGAAAAGTTTGCATTCAGTTAAGTAATACTTTCTTCTACATAACTGCTCAACCTTTCTTCCTACCCTTTACTTTAAGGTAACTGTAAGTACTGTATATTTAGAAACATGTGCAACCATCTGAAGATGACTGCTGCAAACTGGAGTAGCAATAAACATTTAGTAGAGATTTGCAGCTTGCTTTGTTCTCTAAGAAACGGGAAATTAAAAAATCAACTCACAAACCCAAACCATTTTCACCTTATAATTTTCTTGCTGTTTTCTGCAATTGTGGTCACTACATTGGGGGTTTGGCTTCATGGACATAGTTGGGAAGAAATCCTGCATCGCATTGTAACCAAGATAATAACTCACAGTACCAAAATTTAACAGGTACCTAGAAACACAAAGAAAGAAGGAGCTTGTAATACAGGTGCAAACCTAAAACTTCAGTTGCTCAGGGAATAATTTTTCCTCAAAGAACTTTTAGAATACACTTTCAGACTCATGGAGTTGTACAGTTACTGTAATAGCCTTAAATCCAGTTATGCTGTAGTCAGCTGGCAACAGAATAACTGGATCAATATAGAAGCCCATCTTCTCATGGTGTGTGAAAATAACTCAGCTACAGGCAAGAGAAGTAATTTATTCTTTGCCCATGTACAAAATTTCAAAGACAAGTCAGCAGTATAGCATTTTTAATGTATAACTTAATGATGTCAAATCAGAGCATGTTTAAATGCAGAACTAAGAAAGAAATGTGCATGTGTGTATGCAGTAACAGAAACCCTTTGGAAAACACTGAAACTGTTTCTTATCCCTGAAAAGTTCTAGTTAAAATTCAAGCAATGTGTATTTCAGCCCTATCCAATGTTGCCAATAGCATTAGGAAACGAACCATGATCATGTAAAAAAGAACCAGACCTGTCATTATGAAATGCTCCTTCAGGGTTTGAGGTTTTTTTCCTATTTTGCTGTACACATCAAATAGCAACAACTCAGTCACTTACTTGAGAACATTTTGTACAAGCATTCCTGCCACAACACCCATGGTTGTAGGAAGACTGGCTGCACAAACTCCTTCTCGTTTCAATGTCTTCTCATCAATATTTGCAGCTACTACCAGTGGAGGAGCACACTGAGGGGAGAATAGAGAAATTAAGCTGTAAAAAAGCATTCAAGAAATCCTACAGATCACACAGAATTTTAAGGTACTGTGTCAGCTGTGCCAGGATCACACTCACTAGGCCAGCTGATCTTCACATTCCCAGTCCCACCCTAAAAAGAAAGTGAGCAAATCAGCAGAGCACCACATACCGCAAAACAAGCGGATTCACCAGGTATGATCAGCTGGATGTGTCCTGACACTGCATTTTCACTCACTCCAGACTCCATCCAGATTTGTCCAAGTTCATTGCAGGCCTTACAAACACAGAAACATGCAGGTCAGCACTGCAGAAGTTTAATGAAAAGAAAAGGAACGCAAACAACATGATAAACTGGGAGCGATGAAACACATTCATCTCCCTGCTTTCAGGCAAAAAGGCTATGGTCAGAAAAAGGGACATGAAGAGATAGGAATTATTTCTCAAAGGACAAATCAAACAGCAAATAAAAGTTGCCCTACTGAAGCCAGCCCTTTGTGCTTTCCTGAGGACCTGAGAAGTTTTAACAAATACAGACATTAGTGACCCAGTTACAGCATGCTACAGAATACAATTCCACAAACTATTTTTAGAGGCTTCCTAACATTGTATCTGTGCGCCTTCCCTGCCTGCAATTTGTGGATCAAGTCAGCTGAAGGGTAACAGAAAACACACATTTGGCATATACCCTACATTGGCTGCTACTATAAAGAAACACAGTTTGATTAAATAGACAGCATTTTTAGTATACAAAAAGTGATGTGAAGTATACAATTAGCTATAGAAAATCTTTAAAAGTTTGTAAGATTTAACATACCAGGCTTTGAAAATACCGTTATATAAACAGAATAATTGGAAAAGACAGACTCTATGATACTTTGATCTTCTAGTAACCATTAGCTGATAGTAACTTTAAAGTCTTCAGTGATATTTATACACATAACATGGGTTTATAAGATCTGGGTAAAAGCTCAGATTCCTCAAGCCAAGGGGGATGTTTCTTAGGAGATTGTTTTGAAGTTCTGTCTTTTCTATAGCTGCACAATTCCTAACATTATTTATAGGAGAAAACAGACTTCCACAAGCTTGTGCCTTACCGTGTTAATTGCCATGCGAGCTTCAAAGTTGTCCACGCAGCTTAGAACCAGATCCACAGGCTTCCCTTCCTCCAGTGCACCATTACTGAAACAAGCATCAGAGATTTACATGCAATTGCTGGCAGAACAAAACACCAACATGGCAACCAACATGCTGCTTTGGAGTACAGAAGCCCAAGAAAAGTGAATTTCTAACAAAACTTGTGCAAAGGCAGTACAGGATACAACCAGCATCTTAGATCAGCTTCATGCTGAAGGTGGAATTTAAATATATGGGCATTTTAGACTGTTTTATACAGTATGCACTCACAGTACAAAGTATTGGAGAATTGTATTGTACAACAGAACTGCAAATGGTGTAAGTTATTTCAGATCTCTATGAGGTCCACCAATAATTACTTTCTTCTTCATTCTATAAATCATGCCTGAAACTACTACAGAGCACTCAAGATCTGATCTGTTTTCCTTAATGGAAAACCTAGAGCTTTGGTTGGAAATCTAAAGATGCACTCATATTAAAAATAACTACATAACAGCAGAATTAAATGCCAGCTATAGAGAACGCATCTAGGCAGAAATGTCTTCATATACATATATTTCCCAGAGGTTTTCAATTGGAAGTTATTAAATTGAAAAAGAGCCCCAACAAGAAAAATGTGAGGCTGTGTAGAACCACACATCAGCAGAAGTTAGCAATATGTTTAAGTTGGGGGATTTTACCTTATTCTATCCATGAAGTGTTCAAAGTTGTCCAGTGTTGTGATGTTGTAGTTATGTATTTCAAACTGAACATCAGGATTAATATCCCTTATAGAGGAAATAATAGGAGTCAGTAGCAAAGAATAAAATGATAATTTGCATTCTACTCCCTAACTTCACAAGTGTTGCTACAGTCTTAAATTTCCAGTCTGAACTCTAGAATTCACCCCTATTTGTCAAAAATTCAGATTAGATAAGAAAAAATCCCACAACATATGGAAGTGGCATCATTTATACCAAACTTCTGAGCAAAACTGACTATATTTAAAAAGTAGACTCACATTAAGGTTTTGGCCAGTACAAAAGTGTCTTTGAAGTGTAAATCATCCCCACAAATATTTTATACTCGAATTCCCAAATTAGATCATCCTACTTTGCAAATGATTAAGAGTGAAACATTGGTTTTCTGGAGCAGCATCCTGGCTAAATACATTTTGATACCCACTTCTCCAAGTTATACCTCAAAGTATGTTCTGCTGCTTGCACTTTACTTAATCCAGCTTGATGAGGTTGGAAGAAGAGTCTGTTCATGTTTGCCAGTTCCACTTTGTCATAATCAAAGAGAAGCAGCTACAATAAAGATTGTTTTAAAAATGTGTGAATCTCCAGACTCTGCAAACAGAGCACTGTGGCAAGGCATTTTGAACAACAAAACTAATTCTGAAACCAAAGTCATAGAATACTCCCCCAACCAAACTTCCTCCCTCAGAGACCCATTCAGTTCACGTACAAGATGAACTGACATTGTAAGGATGTGAAAAACTGAACCAATCTGTTACTTCATTAAAATTACTCAATAAAAAGTTAACTCTTTATTTGATCTAAACTAAGAATATTCAACAGATTAACCTACATGAACAGTATCACATCTGTTATCACATTCCTATTTGCTGCCAAGTGGCAAAGTAATGTTTGTGATAAAGGTATCTGTCATCTACTACATTTCAATTGCATGATATCAACTTGGTTCTTATAAGACTTTTATGTAAAATACCCCCTCTTTTTTCTTTATTTTGTTTTCCTTTTGCAGTAACCCAGCATGAAGATTAGAGAGATGGGTTCATATAAGAATATGGAGATGACAAACATCCAAACAAGAATCATCCACATGATACAGGATTAAGCCCTAAATAAATCAATTTTACCAGTGTAATAAAAATACAGACTCTTCATGTGCAATGTTTGCACAAGAGCTGTTCTTGAGTGCTTTCTTGGCAACGTTTTTTATTTGGGTAAAATCAACAGTGAAATCAAATCAAATTCTCTAGGAAGAGGATTGGTCCATCTACTATAAAGATACAGAAGAATAAAAAAACTCTCATTACCTTACCAATGCCACACCTTGTCAGCATTTCAGCAGTCACACTGCCAACACCCCCTACACCTACTACTGCAACTGTGAAGGTACGGATTTTCTGTAGAAAGAAATAATGCAGAGAACAGTATCTCAAAAGTGGTCCTCCCAGGGAAAAAAATGCAAGCAATGTTTCATTACAGATAGAATCCTACCTCATAGTCTTTGACAATTCCCATTCTTTTTAATGCCATCAAGCGACTACGAAGGAAAAAAAAAATGCAACGTTACACAGAAAATGTTCTTAATGTTTCTAACAACAATTTTGCTTTTCAGGTATTTAAAATCACTTTTGCTTTAGAAATAACCTCACCAAGCAATAAACTCAAGCCTGCTGTTTCCCCTGCAGCTGTGATTGCCAGCCAGGTAAAGTCTGAGTGACACAGTAGATGCTTTCCTATTTGCACCAGAGTCCTAACCCTGCAGAAACTCATGCAGCTATTCCTCTGATATGTATAATATCGATAAAATCATGAGGACACAGCTGTTTTTGTAAATGAAACCCTGATTTACAGAATGAAAGGTGACACTTTTTTTTTTGTAATGAACCATATGGCAGCAAACTAGTGAAGACTTGCATTGTTTTCTGATCGATTTGATTAGATTAACATAACATTAAAAATAAAATAGAGACTATCGGGTTTTGAGGATAACTGAAAGGATTTTAAAATAACATTTTATCCCTCTGTTGCATTTTTCATTGAAGTACAAGTATCAACTTGCATTAAGGAAAAATAAAACCAAACCCAAACAAANTATCCGACAGCCTCCCGAGCACAGCCAGCCCCATCCCTGAAATTCCCACCCGTCCGAGCCTCCTCCAGCTTCATGTGCCTCTCCCGCTTCACGCAGACCCACCGTTCCATCTCC
>VXBB01010827.1:35522-47478 GCA_013399915.1 Illadopsis cleaveri
CGCTGGGCGCGGCTGAGGGGGCCGTGCTTGGAGATATCGAGGGTGGGAGCCGTGCAGCTTTACGCCGGTGTTGCTTTTTTTTTCTTTCTTCTTCTTAAAAAAGAAATTGTAAAGGTGTTGTCGGTGTCGGCAAGGTGTGCAACCCGCTGATGCTGGCGGTGCCTTCCAATGTTCCTTCCTTGCTTCAACTCCTGCCTTGAACACCTGGTGCAAACCTCGGAGCCTTCCCCAGGGGAACTGAGGAACTTTGTGCGAACTTGTGTCTCAAGTCGTCTGTAGTTTTAAGGAGGTCAATACAGCATTATGAGGACAGGACAGAGTGCATTCTTGTAAAATTATCTGGACTGTTACTTCTGCCTTCATAGCAGCTCATCCATCTTTAATACTACTGCCTACAGAGCTTTATTCTGTATGTAAGGACAGTGAGGCAGCTGCAACACACACATGGCCTTGCTGCTGGCTGGCCAATGTGCAGGACAAAAACTTATAAAAAACAAGTTGCAGCTATCACTGAAGATGCGGCTGAGCTGAGCGAGGCAGCAATTATTCCTGTTGGAGAAACTCGCCTGTCAGCATCAGCTGCTAGTGCATGCATGCACAAGCACAAGAGAGACCCGTGTGTCATCCCTATCACTTCAACCCCCAACACCTTGCAAAATCATGAGCAGCCTAGTGGTTTTTTTCTCTCCATTTTGTCCATTCGGATGAGAAGGCTACATCGAAGTCTGGCTGTAAGATGGTGTTTGTGACTGTTGCAGTGTAGGAAGGAAGTGAAGTAACACAGAAGCAGAAATAGCAGCAATGTCAATCGGGCTGTTTCTTCAAACCATGTAATCATCCAGAGCAATATTGCAAACAACCATTACCTTAGTTATAATCTTGATGTAAAATCTAAGAGAGTGAAAGGACAGAAATAGCTGTCAACTCTGGTCAATTTTGTTCATCCATGGAATACACATAAATTTCAGTATCCAGAGGAAGATCAAATAACCATATATTTCCCACTTAGCTGGAATGGTAAGTATGTGTATTCCCAAGTTTATATAGCCATTTCATAACAGGTAAAAGAACAGTCCACATTAAAATTTGGTTTTCTTGGTTAGAAAGCCAAATATTCAGTATACTAGACTCTTGAGTGTTTCGTGACAAGTCTCTGTAGAAAGTAAGTTCCTGCTTGTATTAATGAAGTCTAGTGGATAAGCCTATGAAACTACCAGGTTGTTTTTTTTAAAATCCCACGGGTTTCCCTGCTGGTTTGAAAACAACGGTTATGATGAGTGATGTCAGCTTTTTTTCTACAATGAGAATGTACTACAATCTACAGTCCATACTGGAATAAGAACCAACAGTACTGTCCTAGAGTCAGTTTTCTACAAAGTAAAATCCAGGATTACTGATGA
Organism: Illadopsis cleaveri; assembly: GCA_013399915.1. NCBI lineage: Eukaryota > Metazoa > Chordata > Aves > Passeriformes > Timaliidae > Illadopsis > Illadopsis cleaveri. The sequence goes on from VXBB01010827.1 coordinate 36,923, forward strand.
ACTGGTGTGTGACTGTGAGTAGTATTTTCTTGCTTGAAATGTGATTCATACTGTTCAAAAGCTGCAAAGTTCTGATTTCTCCTTTCCAGTTCAGATCCCATGACCAGTCTCAAATGTCTCACTGAACTGTTCTTTTTTCTAACTTTTTCCATATCCTTATTACAGGTGATGTTCCATTCAATGTTATCACATTCTCTTTTGTTCTCTCAAAATAAGTACTTTGAAAATACACATAGTGCTGGTGAAACAGGAAATTTTGAAACAAAATTCATAATTTCTATTCACCTTTCGTATTTCCAAAGTTATCATGTTGTTCAAATGCAGCTGAATTCATATTTCCTTGTAGAGAAGCATCAAAAGTTATGTACTGGTTGTCCTATTCCACTAGAATTATAACCTGGTTGCCTGAAGTTAAAAACATTACATTGAACTGTCTTAAATATATACTGCAGATTCTGCACAGTCACAGTTTGGATGTTGCTGCCTGTCATATTTTCTAGCATTTTGGGGTTTTTATTTATTTTATTACTAGTTGTCGGAATTGGAATCCCAATCAGAAAAAACTATTTCTCTCAGACAGTATTCACTTGAATCAAAATAATAAATCCAGGAAATGGTCTATGTTCAGTCTCTGATGTTTCAGTTTATTTTTTCTGAATTTGGGGTTGAATAATTTGGATGTTGTTTTGGGATCAGTGATTAAAGAAGTCATTAGAGTGACACACAAGGTTACAGTATCAATGTGGATTTATCATGCCATACAGAGCATGAACTGCACACTTTTTGCCATAGCGCATGGAAACTTGGAACAAAAATAGTGACATCTGCTCTGGTGTGCAAAAACTCTGGAGATGGGAAAATATAGGAAAATGGCAAACAAAAGCGTCTGAGAAAACTGCTTTTTACATGTTCTGATTTGACTATTTCAGAAAATTTCCTAGATGACCAACTGTCATTTTTTCACCTCATTGCAGATGTGTCCCCTCTGTTAGCTGATGAGATTGAGAAAGACTCTAAAGAAAGTCCCTATCAGTCTTTCTACACTGATATTTCTCTTTGATTGGTTAGAAGCCCTCTTAAAACTCAATACTTAAACATTCTTCCTCTTATTCACTTCCTCTTGCTGTGTCTTGGCACAAGTTTAGGCAACACCATACCTCAATCTGTAACGAAAAGAAGTGACAGGAAACTACAATAGCTGCTGAACACTTCCCCCACCTCATTTCTTCAGGTTTATGTACTTCTTTAAAAAAATAATTTTATAGGATTGACTTACATATGTGAACCTGTACATGGGCATGATTTGTAAAGCTTTGTCTTGATACTGTTTCATTTATGTGAACCTGTATGTGGGCATAATTTGTAAAGCTTTGTCTTGATACTGTTTCATTTACCCCTGCTGTGCAGAATGCAATGTTGAGCTGTTGTACTGATGAATATTCAGTAAGCTGACGGGTGTTAGAGCAGTAAAAAGAAGCCAAGTCAACTAGGAAGAACTTTCAAACATCACTATCACAGTACAGCATTTCTAATTCTCAGCCATCCTTGCTTAAAACTACTTCTGATGCTTCTGCTCCTGAATTCATTATTAAAGAGAAAGTGCAGACATTCTTAAGAAATAACAGAGAGCAACAAGATATTCCATTTGCCTTACATGTGGTCATGAACTGGAAGTTGTTTTAGTCTTGTAAGTTGGCTGCAAGAAAGAAACTATATTGCCTTGACCCAGAAACATCATCACACATTGTTAGCTTATCTAAATCTTGAAGTTAAATGAAATTTAGAACTATGGAATATACTGAATTGGAAAGGACCTGCAAGGCTCACTGAGTCCAGCTTCTAGCCTTGCACAGGACAACCCCAAGAATCACATTGTGTGCCTGAAAGCATTGTCCAAAACACTCCTTGCACTCTGACTAATTTGGTGCCATGACCATTTCCCTGGGGAACCTGGTCCAGCACCTAAAAACCTTCTGTGGGTGAAGAACCTTTTTCATAACATCCAACCTACACCTCCCCCAACTGAGCTTCAGGCCATTCCCTTGGGTTCTGTCACCGGTCACCACAGAGAAGAAATCAGTGCCTGTCCCTCACAATGAAGCTGTGACCTCAACCACTCCTCATACAGCTTTCACTCATTGGCCAAGATTTGCTCCTGGTGAGACTTGGGTGACAAGAGTTGTCAGTGAGAAACCCCCGAAGAAATCAGTGTCTGGGCTGGTGTAACACTACACTGTAAAATGAGAGAAGTCTGCATCAGCTACATGGAGAAATTAGGGTTGAGAGGTTACAGCTCAAAATGCAAGTAGGAGCAGGTGGAGGATACAAGTTCTGAGTTCATTTGACTGTAGGAATTGTATCTGCTGTTCTTTGCTGCTCTTTGCTCAGGCTGCAGAAAGCCTGTCCCTTCTGCAGTCAGATTGATCCAGCTGATGTATTAATCCTTCTTGTGAGGCAAAAAAGGAGTTATGAACCCGATTTAACCATCAGGCTGGGATATGGAGGCATTGTTGGAACACTTTCGGCATAGCAAAGCTGATTAGGAAAGTATAGGTGAATATGTCTCAGAGTAGCTGTTACATTACATTCCAGGATGAGGTGTCTATTGAATTTGCATAATCTTGGGAAATACTGAAATTCAAAACTATGTCCCTAAGCATTACTCTTTTCCTTCATTGTCTACGTAAAATCATATAGCATTGTGTTGGACTTCAGATTTCTTATATGCTTACAGAGTCACAGTGGTTAAGTGCCTCATTACAAATACTGTTATCTTTAGAAAAGTAACATTTTGATGGTTCAGCAAAATAGCATAGAATCACTTATGAAAGTGTAGCAGAGAATAATTTCTGATTGGATTTTTTACTTGAGGTAGTACTACATGCAAACCCAGGAAAGCTCATATATATAATTTTGACTTGCTTTGTAAAAGATAGTCAAAACAGCACAATGTAATATCAGCATACTTAATCAAGAGTGAGTGTTTATTACTCAAATTTTGTTTCTCCTGGTATGTACTATTTATACATTTGCTTCTTTGCTGAAGATTTAGAGGCACCAACTCTCTTTCAGAAAGTGCATTTTGGACATGAGTCATACATACTTTGAAAACACTTATCTATAGCCTAAAGAACAGCATTACTAAGTTGGAAATTTTAACATTTTATTCAAAAGAATTGTTGAGAATATTATTGAATTCCAGATGAGTTTTTTATTAATTTAGTGTGTTCCCATCATATCCAAATACTGCTTACCTGGGTTATTGAATATTTAACACTCAATAAAGCTCTTTTGCTGTGAATTTAATTATATTTTTTCATTGCTAATATTTCTGTGTAATAATATATGGCTCTTACTGTTGCTTCAATCTATTATTAACAGGAAGAAAAAACTGGCCAGTCAGTGGCTCAGATTTAATACAGTAAATCTGTAATTTAAGCTTTGTTCAGAAATTGAACAATAACATACTGTTTATTGTAGAATATTACATGTAATATGCTAGATGATTTATGTAAAATAGCGAAGAATAGGCATCCTATAACTGTTTCATTGAGAAGGACTAGATTTTGGTCTGTTGCGAGAATTTCTGCCAGGCTGACACACAGAGAAAAAATGCCAAGAGTTCAGTTTACCTTTAATAATGCCTTTATTATTTTAATGGTTAATGGGATGTCTTTCAATTCCTTATGAAGCATTCTGCATAGAACTAGTGACATGATTTTATGGTAAGCTTGATATTCATGTGTAAAGAAGGCAGGATAAGCTACCTTACCTAAAGGGCAGGCAAAGGAGGAACTGTGAGTGTGAGGGAGGGGGAGGAATTTGCTATTGGACAGAATCAAGAGCAATTTCTTGTACAGATTAACGTAGATCTGCCAGCCGATGTGGGAACAAGCTGAGTCAATGGTGTGCTCATTCCCTGCCACTTTCTGCACACAACTGCACTGGGAAGCAGAACACATGGCAGCTCATCACCTCTGCTCAGGTCTCTAATGTGAACAGCTCATACAGAGAAGTAGGAAGCAATGCCGTTGGATTTCTCACTCATGCATGGCAGTGAAGATCTTGTGTTTAGTAATTAGGAAATCTGAGTAGTTTGATTCTCTTAATTTTATGCATAATAATGGTACTATTTCCTACTGCACCATTTGCTGTATCTTCATCTGTGTTTACATTTTGGGACTTTCACCCTTTCTCTGAAGGCGCATTCTTGTTGGTTCAGTCAGCACCAGTGGCTCCTGTATAATGGTTGCTGGATAATTTTTACCTAGAAGTTCAACTTCCAGTTTCTGTCCAACTTTGCTGAGTTCCATGGGAACATATGCAAAAGCTAGACTCTGCTGAGCTCCATAACTGAAACATCCAGATGTGGTATTGCCAATAACCTGGAAAAAAAACCAAAACCAATTGTATTTATTTTCAAGATGCAATGAGATTTTCTGGAAAAAAAAAAAAAAAACAGCCAACAACCCAAACAGCTAGACATCTCACTTTTTGGTTTATACCCTTCAGACGTCATGCAAGTGTCAAGTGTGTCATGCAGTTCATAATATTCTCAACAGAGAGTACCACCTGAAACTGGGAAGGTTTTGCTTTTAGAAAAAAATACCCTATTCTTATTATGTCAAATTAAATTTTCACAGCAACATATACAATACACACATGCATTTATTATCTATAACAATTTAACTACATTTATTATCTATAACAATTTAACTGCTAGTATTTCAACACATAATCTGTACTGAAGTGTGGAGCCTCAAATTTTGCTGTTGTTTCATTTCTTTTGAGTAGCAAAAGTGTTTTCTTAGGACAGCAATGAACTTGCAGAAGAAGAGAATGGATGACAATACTTTAGTCTGTTCCAATCCTAGTTTCAGTGACTTGACTTTCACAATTTCTCTGTAGGTATTTAGTTAGTCTTTACTTCCTGCTTGAAGATTAGAGTGTTTCTCATAGCTTCAAATTGTTCTGTGCCAGTAAAGCAGAAATAATGCATTCACACTTATTAAGACTGATTTTTTTTGCAACATGAACTGTAGTCCTTGCCTTGCCATTGTGCCACACGCTCTCATTTCCCTCTGGATCAACATTATCTGTGTCCACGGTGAGATATACCAGTCGTCGTTGGAGCCCCTTTTCTTTAATCTGCTTCAGTGCTTGTTTTCCTGTAAAGTCTGCTGCCTGGAAAAATACAAGACAACAATGATATATGTTTATTTGGGCTCTCCAATATGTTTGGAGATATAAACATTTAAATGTATCTTAATGTGTTTGCCTGTCACGTAAGTATTTTGTATGAAATATAGATGAAACCAAATCTTTGGCAGATAGTATCTTGGTATTTTTATACTGCTATATTATACCTTGGTAACTGTATTCTGTATATTTGTTTTCATAGATCTCAGCCTTTAATATCCATAATTCCAACATAATAGAAACACATACATAGTAAGCTGTGTTATAAGACTACTTGCCCAGTTAAAGTTGTAAGCCAGAAGACTGTACATCATTTCAGTGTCTATGACAAGAAGTAAATTCCAATACCCAGATCTCAAAGTCTGGGCCTTGCTCTGTCAATACACTTCCTTTTGAAGCCATCATCAATTTATGACAGTAACCTGTCAGCATTCCACTTCAATGTCTCTGCCAGGCTGCACAGCTGGCAATTTACTCCATATTCTTGTTTTAGGGCAGGTACATTTTTTATCCCTATCTTTTTACCCCTATGTTTTATAGCATAAAGCAGCATGTTTTGTGAAGAATACTGCTATTGTCTGGAGTTCCCTTTTTCAGCCTGCTTAGAAAGGTACAAGCAGATTCTCGTATTTCCAGAAAAAGACTGCACAAACTTTTGACAAGTACGGGGTTAGTCATTGGCAAGTCTCAGAGCCCTCAATGGTATATAGCACAGTGTATACTGTATCTGATCACATTGAGCTGATTCCCCCTGATTCTATCACAGAATCATTTAGGTAGGAAGGAGTGTCTGAGCTCATTGAGTGCCATCTTTCACCAATCACTGCCTTATCAACTACAGCATAGCATGGAGTGTCATGTCCAGTTGTTTCTTGAACATCTGTAGGGATGGTGACTCCACCACCTCCCTGGACAATCCTTTCCAATACTTAACAACCATGAAGAAATTCTTCATGATGTCCATTTTTTCTCCTCTGAAATAGATCATAGATCAGACAGAACAAAAGAATTGTATTCAAATGATATTGCCAAATACACATAAGCCTGCCCCATGGGTAGAAATACAATAGCAGTTACAAAGTCCTCTAGCTTTCCAGGCTTTGCTTCACTAGCAGTGAAAGCCATTCTAAGGCAGTTGATCTTAGGTCTGAAGCAGGAATTATATTAATTTGATGAGTGCTTAAGGGAAAAGAAATGAAATATTGTTGAAGTCTTCAAAAATACTATTTCTGGTAGTGTTCTTTAATTTCAGCAGAGAATTATGGCACTGTCAGAATCACAAGCAACACGTACATGGAATAGATATTATACAGTTAGTTCATGTGTTCTTGTATTTCTTGAGGTCCACATAAATCCATGTGTAGTCTCAGAAGAAATTATTTAAGTGATGAAGAGTTTTTGCGCTATGAAAGGCTAGGCTCTGTAAGCAGTTGTGAAAAACAGCTTATGAACCAGTTAAAGAGCAGTTAGACTGATAATCAAGGTGATTCAATGGGGCATAAAGAAGATACTGCACATAAAGATCAGAGCTGGCACCCCTTGGGGAAAAAAGGCATGAAATACAGCTCAGATTAGAAAAAGACTGTGATGATTCATTTTAAATATAATGTCAAGATGCTGCTGCAAAATATAAAGCAAAAATCTCACACCAGAGAATAACCAGTTACTGGTAGTTCCCTCTCGCTTTTCTGCTACATGGTAGGTGCAACTGTAGGAAACACCTACAGCTAGAAATTCAAATAAGACTGTATACCATAGCATGACTCACAGACTAAAATGCTTTGCATAATGAAGAGAAATACCAAAAAAGGAAACATTCTACAGGGATACTTAGCATTGAATCAATTCCTTCTTATTCATACTAATGTAATATCAGATATTTAGTCACATGGAATGTAACTGTGGAACTAAACACAAGCATTAAATTCAATGTTATATGCTCTAGGTATAGAAACCACTAGAACCAGCAGCTAGCAGGCTTTAGAATCTAAGTGTGGATCATTTTTTGCCTGTTGCTTGCAGATATAAAATGAAATCCTTTTGCAATTAATTGTAACTGGGCCAAGCTTTTGGCCACCTGAAATAAAACACTACATAGCTATTATGCCAACTGAATATGCATATGGGGGATTTCATGTAAAGGGCTTTTTCTTTGTTATTTTCTGTTCATTGAAGATTAAGAATATTCCAGTCTTTTCAGAATGATGGCTTGGAAAAATAACCAGGATGTAACCTAGAATTCAAACTCTAAAAAATACACTTCTGTCATATATATAGATATAGATATAGATATAGATATAGATATAGATATAGATATAGATAGATATAGATATAGATATCTACACTGCAAAAACGTGTGTATCTACATGTATTGATACATAAACGGATGCATACATACATGCATACTTAAACACTAAAAAATGTATGTGTGAAAATATGTGTGTATATGTAATGAACAACTCCAAAAGTCTAGATACACTTTTAAATATTTAAAGCACCTTCTTAAATTCCAACTACAGGAATTCAACTAGTTCAGTTTATTTCTTCTACAGTTCTTGGGTACCCATGTCAATTTCACACTAATGTGTTCCCACCATCACTCATTTTTCCTTTTTAAGTGTATGTGCATGGGATTGTTCATTCCAACCAAAACAGAACTTGGAAGCTGTTGCATTCAACCTCAGTCTGGCTATTTTTGGTAACAAATGTTTCCTCCTTCTAGGAGAAAAATAGGCAGTTTGCATACTGCTTCTATTTGCTTTATCTTGTCATACAAAATATAACCAAAAAAAAATCCTACCTAAACTGGTATAATCCAATGAATCAATATAAAAAAGCCCCAAAACCAACACAACAGAAGAAAAAGAATAGAAACAAATGAAAACACTAAACAATTCCAACCTTGAACAAATATCAAATATAAAGCTGCTCTTCAGTGTCTGACTTAAAAAAAAAATATTTGACATGTAGGAACCATGTAAAATGTTTATACTAGTTGAAGTAAAGATAGTCCTAAAAAGCTAAGCTTAAAATATAGAAATTTTGGCATGAATTCCCAAAGCATTAAGCTTTGGCAGACGTAATGGTTTTCACATAAAATAAATACACTTCTTAGACACCAAAGATAAAGATAGTATCTACTGCTTAGCTTCATTTAATTTGAGTGCAGTTCACCAGATAAAAAGATGGGCTGTTCCTTTTTACTTGTGTGTTTGATAAGTTTAGATAAAATTAAAATGAAAAACTGTATCAGAAAGACAAATCAGCCAAATTTTTAAAATAGCACATAGCTAAAGAGATACCACTGATTAGTTCATATATTTCCATATTGTATATATGTATTTGCCTTATTCTTCCTATCAGGCTTTTACTTTGTGTTAGTTGCCATGTGTTTGATGGCACAAGATAAACCCACTGTTTTTTAAAAAGAGTTTACAAGACAATAACCAATGTGATTTTTTATGCACAGTGAGATACCTTGAAGAATTTAACTTACTGTGTTTCAAATGTACCTGGCTTTCAATGGCACCCCAATCCTATTTCTAATCCTCTGTAAAAACCTCTTCTAGTTTAAGGGAAGCAAAAGAATAGAAATTATCCATAAGCCTTTCAAAACCTTTTTTTGTTTGTTTGTTTCTCAGACTGTGCAGTTGATCAGACTAAAGTCAAAGTGTCTAAAAAGAAATATGCTATATCTCTGCAACAGTTGCAGCAAAGACATACAGCTCTCTCAACAAGGAACTGCTGTAATTTATTCAGTATAACCATTTAGGACTGTGGGCATAGAGCCAAATTATGAACACAAAATCACCCGACTGAGGCAACACCAGGAGCTGCTGTCATCTACTATAACCATAATTCTACAACACTCAGGAAGTAGCCTCTATAGCGTATTTTGAAATTTTTCATAGCTAGATGCTCTTTAATTATTCCAGGGTAACACTCAAATGGTATCTGCCTCACCAGCCTGATAAATGAAGACAATTCTTCTTCTCAAAGAGGAAATATTTGACAAGTTTTCTTTTCTGTAGCAAATCAAAGCTACAACCTACACTACACAACAGTTTTGTAAGGGAGGTGGCCAGTCTGTATGTATGGCACCTGCACCAATGCATCTTTCATTCAATCCACCTAAGCCCTTCTTTAATGCAGTCAGCTGTAGGAAATTGATATGATAAAAACAGCTGATGAATTACTAAATTATTTTGGCTCAAAATCCCTGTCTTAGTGGTGGTTATTCCTTTACATGCACACAAACATACAGGGAATCACCTAGATGTTCATTTTATACAGATAACAAAATCTTTGGAGATTCTTCCTAACCTGAATAGATTAATGGAATAAGTCCTCTATTTTCTGACCCTCTGGATACCAAATGAGGTAATGATAGAATACAGTTCCAGTCCTGAACTTCAATTTCAAAGGGGATAGGACTTAGGTGGAAAAGTACACTCAATACATTATAGGCATAATAAATGGGGATTGAAAGAGGGGCAAGGGGCAAGAAGCACCACACCCTATCTCAAATTTCCTATCCATCACTCTGTCCTTTTTCCTGTCCCCAGGCTCCTTAGCCCTTCTTCACTAAAGCCTCTGCTCTTTCTTTTTCCTCCTCATCCCTTTCTTGTGTGGAGTAAAGCTGGCATGGAGCACAATCTTATTCCAGATTATGGAGTGGGGCCAGTGAACACTATTGTAGTCATTCCTCTCAGAACAAAAGGGATGCAAGCTGGAGAAGTGAAGCAAGGGCAGACAATGGCAATCAGGGGGAGATGCAGGAATTCTTGAAGCTCAGGCTGTTCCACACCAAGACCATGGAAACATGAGCTGGACTGAAACACCTGAGGGGCAGTTTTGGCAAGTAGCCAGGACAGAAACAAATGACTAGAAAGAGGAGGGAATAAAACTGTAAATCTAAGCCTGCTATCAAAGGAATAAAAGGGTGGAGGCACATCCTTAGAACTGCTCGTCTTAGTTTCCTGAGAGATATCATCTTATGTATTGTTATGCTGGAGGTTTGGTCAATACTCAAGGACTGGATCTTGTCATTCACCTACCTGTATGAAGCTGATAGGTATGACAGAACTGCTATTCGTAATGCATACCAAAGCAATTAAATACTCATGCGTCTAACAGATGTAATAGTAAAAACCACGAAAAGAAAGTCAAAGTGAGAAAAAGAGGTGGCACTTGTAGCCTGAGAGATGTACTTTGACAAGGACATTCAAGCAGTCACTGAGCAGGGATGGAGGAGATGAAATGCCATTAGTGATAAGCAGACAAGGAAAAAAGCAAAAATCAAAGGAGAAGGTTCTAGGTTGGTAGTGAAAAAAAAAAAAAAAAGAAAAAAAAAAAAA
>VXBB01010827.1:47508-64669 GCA_013399915.1 Illadopsis cleaveri
AAAAAAAAGAAAAAAAAGAAAAAAAAAAAAAAAAAGGCTGCTAGAATAGACCTAAGAAAAAATAAGACATTATGGACATAGGAAAAATCTGGAAAGAAGTTTGGAACAGAGGAAAAATCCTGCCCCTGTAAATATAGAGGGCCTGAGGCAAAGAAACACTGCCTCCAAAACCAGTAGTTTCTCCTTGTGGAAAAACTGATGAAATATGATAAGAAATATCCGAGTTAAGCACTCGGATCCTGACGTATAAGAGCACACTAGAGCAGAGTTCCAAATGGTTTCCTTCATCTACTGCACCCCCTTCCCAAGCCGCGGTGCTGTTCCGGAGTCTGTTTCTGCAGCGAGCGCGACCAGGAGATGGCAGCCTTGGATACAGCAAAACCAGCACAAACCCACCAAGAGCCAACTGCGGGCTTTGAGCTCAGAAGAATCCTTCTGAAAGGGTTAAGTACTGTGAGCTGGTATGCAGGTTTTTCTCTCTAACATCAAGTTTCCTAGGGATTTCTGGTCCATTACAGTCAGGAGAAAAAGAAGGCTATTTCAAGCATTCAGAGGTGATATACTGTATCTTTGAGCACTTGAAAACCTGAACAAGTGCAAAGGTACGAACAGTACTCTTGGACGTAGACCAAAAAGAATTGTACATTTTCTTCCTTAAAGATATTATGTGTATTTCCTGGCACAGTGACAAACATTAGGACTCTACTGAATATTTAGTAGCAGAGTGCTTATTAATGAGATGAGGCTATCTAACAACTGTCTAACTAACTAAATGTAGTTGAACAGCCAAAAGAAAGACTACAGATATTAAACCAAACTCCATCCCTAAACTGGGCAGAATTTTGTTTCATATTTTTGTTTCATATTCTATATTATAAATTAATCCTGGTAGTGTCCCTCCACTTTAGTTAAATTGCAGCCCATCCTGCTCATCTGTGCAAGGAAGCAACTAACACTAACATTAGTGAAACTGGGATTATCAAGTAGACTCTAGAGGAAACTACCTAGAACAATGCCTCAGACTTACTGACAAAATGTAAGTTGTGACAGAAACCCTGTGGAAATGGGTTTCCTTATTGCCATGTTATAATTTAATACCCTGTGAAGAAAAAGGAAGCTTCAACTTTGAAGAGTTTTCCCTATTATTCGTCATGAAAAAATTGCTAGTCTGTCTGTACATGAAGATGATGTATACACTAAACTTTCTAAACACAGAGGATTGTATGGGGACCTTACATCTTTTCATATATATTCCCCAGATATTTGAATGTCTTCTTGTAGAAATTAAAATTCTTTTTGATTGTATTACCTTCACTGGCATCTGGCTCTTCATTCATTTTAATCTGTTTAGAAACTGTTTTCATTTGCCATGATATACCACTCAAGATTCACCTGTGCTGAAGTCTTTTCACAACTGTTTAGTGAGCTATTTCAGCTGCTTGTTGCACAGTAAGAAGCACTCTAGTAATTAACTGAACAGTGCCTTTTGGTTCTAATTTACACAGAAATCAGCACTTTCCCCTGCTGGGGGCGCATGCCTAAAGAAATAATCTTTGTGAGGAGCAGAACAGACCAAAATGTCAAAATGAAATATTTAAGTATCTTTTGCTTGTAATTTTTTTCTCGTTTACCCTTTTTTGAGTGGGAAGTTTCCATAACAACAGAAACAGGTAACAAAAGAATGTTTTGCTTGTGTTCAGTCACGGCAGCCTGTAAAGAATGGTGAGGTCTGTGCTATGCCAAATGTGCAACAAAACCAGAGGCATGGAACTGGCACTCAAACTGCCAAGAATCAGAGTAAATAATCTCACACTGCATTTCATGCTACAGTGTTTAGAGTGCTTCCGATAGCTGAATTAGCTCAGGTACCTCTGAAGTGTCAACATACAGTCACAGCTGCCCTCATTTAAGTCAATAAAAAAACATTGATTGTTTTCTTTTTCACATTAGTTCAGCAAAACTGGCAAATGTTTCAGGCTGACACACTGCATTTCTGCAGGACATTCATTCATGCCCATTTGTCTACAAGATGAGTACCTGCTCTGGAGAACTGTTCCAAACCTGCATTTCAACCATGCAGAGATTGTGCAGAGCAACTAAAGCATCAAAGTGCTTCTTGCACATTAATGCCTTCCTATGATCTGCATGGGTATCTTGGCAAGCAACAGCTTTCCCTGCTTATGGCTGCTTTCCTACTTACACTAAAGGAAAGGGAAAACAAAACAAAACAAAACAAACAGATGTATCAAAAGGAAGTGGAAAAAACCCAAGTAATAGTAACATTTTTTTATTGTCCTCCCTGCAATTCTGCTAACCTCTTCTCAAGATGAAAAGGCTTAGATTTGTAAAGGCAACTTAGTCCTAATCTATAAAATTCTGTATTTCCCTTGCATGTGTCACTTCTTTGGGTTAAGAAAAAATTATACTACCCCATGGAGAGAGCTGTAACTCCATTTCATGTAGAACTGCCATTGACATCCTTGGAAACACCCTGCCTCAATCCTGCATAGGTTGAAGAACTTTACCTTGCATAGACAGGTTCAACAGTGAGAGGAAAAACAGTTTCCTGGGCTTGTTCTGTTATGGTCAGTGAAATTGTGTCATAACGACAAAAGCATCCTTTTACATTTAACATGCTTCTGTAATTCTTTCCTATGTACAATTTAAGATTTGCTTTTTATTTAGAGCTGTAACTTAAAGCTTGGGATTCTTCTTATCAGTTCTACGGTGCCTTCACAAAAAAGGGCAAAAATATCCAGTTCCATTTGTTACCATTTCAAGTATAAAGGGAGCATAAATAATAACAGTTTGTTGCTATACCACATCACATCATTGTCAAGATTAAATGTTTTGCAAACATTTTTTCTTCTTGATCTCCCTCATATACTTAAATTTACAAATTAATAATTGAAGCAAAAGATTAAATCAAAGATAGCCCATCATTTAGGACACCTCACTTGCAGTCCCTCGGAACAGATTTTTCATGTTAGAAACTTCAGATCCCTTGTGCAGGCAAGTATTGTTTGAGTTGATGGAGCAACTGATAGCAGCAGATGGCATTAGGTCTGCACAGGACATGATTTCACCAGATTTCTTGGAAAGGTCCTCTATTTGACAGAGTTTAGACATTTAGTTTGTGATTCATTTGCACCAGGAAAGATAATTACAAGCAATTTTTTGTTATCTGTTAGATTAAAAAAGAATTTTAATTGCTAAAATATTAATACAAAAAAAGTGAGGTTGCTAATTAGAGGAGATTGAACAACATCTTTTCTTTTTTACTGCACAGTTAAATTCAACTAGCTCTATTCTCTAACCTTCAAATCAGGTGAAAACAAATTATAAGCAGAGGACCTCCTCTGAAATTCCATCAACAATTAATTATTCTTTTAACCAATACTATTTTAACTTCTTGTTGTCAGTTGTCCCAAGCAGTTCTAAAAAATATACCTTTTTTTCAGTAATTGTTGTACCAGACTGGTAGCCAGGGAAAAAAATCTAGAGATATCTGCTTTAACAAGAATGAACATATTATCACAATATGAAGAGGTTTGTTCAACTTTTGTATATATATGTGTGTGTGTGTGTGTATATATATCTACTATATGGTTACAAAAGTAGACTAAAATTTCTCTCTGAAAATAAATCTTAAAGAGTTATTTTTCATTAAGACAACGTTTAGCATTTGCAGCTTCCTGATCTAATGTCTAATTTTGATAGCAAGGAACATGACGAAGATTTTTTTAAACAGGTTGCTAGTTGTAAAGTAATTATAATTATAGTTGTGTCCTTGATTTAATAAATCTATTTTATTTTCCAGCTAATGGCATTTTTCATGTTCAAACACCTAAGGAATAATCTTGGACATAATAGAACATTTTGAAAATAGTAAGACATACCTTGTTTAGCTTTACAAAATACTCCAGTCCAGCTTCCAAGGGATTAGTGTCACAGTTCATCTGTTAAAAGATAAAAATTCACCATCCATACATGACAGACCATCATAGTTTTTGGATTGGGTGGTTTATTTATTCATTCTATACATCCTTCTATTTACTTTTTGTCAAAGTCTTTTACTCTTTTACTATTTGTCAAAGTTTTCCACACTGTGTGTGCACAATTTCTGTCTGAACACACTGCAAGCTTCCAGCATGGGATTCAGACAACGTATCAACTAGAACGCTTAATATGACATATAGATATGTAAACCAGTCATCTAAGTTTCCACATTTCCATATTTCCACTTTTCAGTAAGAAACAGGATTTCTCATCAAAGCAGAATGGAACCTCAGAAGAATGAGTAACTGAGGTATGCACACCATTTGCAATGCAGCAGAGTGGCTGAGCTGGAGAGGGAAATAAAACACAAAGCCAATTTCATTCACCACCTTCACATTAGGTGTAGGGGGAATAATTTCGCAGGCAGCACTTAAAGAAAGAATGAAAATAAGCAGCACGTGGCACACCAAAAGGGCCCCTAAATTCCCACAATTTCAATCTCTTGAGTTCTTTCATTTCCAAAGGAAAAATACAAGGAAAAATGAAATTATACTGATTTCCCCCAAATTCTCTAGATCCTCTGAGTACTTCTTTATTCTAAGTGAGCAAATTCTGCAGAAAAAAAGGTAATGGGAAATGAAAAAGTTCCAAATACATTATGGAGAAAAAATTATTTGCCTCTCATGACATAGTTATTAGAGAAATAAAACATTTTGAGAACCTGTCAGCCAAACCTTTGATTTTAAAACACTAGAGCTCAGCAAAACCCTCATAATTTTTTTATACACAAGAGGAAAACCATCCATGAATCAAAGTAAGTGTTTCTTTGCCAGCAGTGCAATGGAGTATACCAGTGGTTTGTATTTAGAAAATCACCAATAAGAATTATAGCAGCTTTTCCTGCTTAAGGATTTTTTTTTTCATGTTAAAATGAGAAAATGGTACAAATAATATCTGTGCTAACTATGACTAAAAGCTGCATAATCAAAACAAAATAAAAAATAAAATAAAAAATCCCTACCAACACAACACCTCCACCCACTACACCAAAAAAAAACTCAACCCCAAACCTCCAGAAAGAATTATAAAGAAGTTGTATTTGCTGACCTCTGCTCCCCAGGCTCTGAAACCCTTTTCCAGCCTCAAAGTATTTAGAGCATATGTTCCAAAGTCATCAATTCCCTCTTTTTGGCCAGCTTCCATGATTGCGCTGTAAAGAGATACAGAATCTTGTTTTCTGTGGTAGAGCTCCCAGCCCAATTCACCTGTTACACAAAAAAGATTAATATCATCAGCTCAGTTAAATGATCCTAATAAATATATTCCTGTCCTTGGTCAAAAGCGAGATTCAATGCAGTAAGTGTTAATTCACACTCCAGGGTCAATTCTATCACATAGAAGTCTAATTGCCAGCAAGAACTACCAGAGGATTTGTGCCATACATCTTTAACAGTGGTACTATTATTCAAATTTAAACTGTAAACTGAGAAGTGTGGGTAAAAAACCTAGCAAAATAACTGATAAGAAAAGGTCATGTAACAAACTCACAAGGATAAATTAGGGACATTATAAACAGATGATGACTTGGCAAGTGAATAGCAATTGTAACTGAGTGTAAATAAGAATGAGTGTATTTAACATATTAAGCACAACAGAAAGAGAATATGAATTGCAAGGACTTCAGATGCTTCAGAATGCTCTCAATTCAGTCTATTACACTCAAAATGGATGTAAAAAGAAATTAAAATAAAAAAAGCAACTGAGAAAGCCAAATACTAAGCACTACAGCATTACATTTTCAAGGCACATTACAAACACTAATATACGGTAATCCAAAAACAATTCTTGACGTTGGTTTTGCAGCAAATACCAAAGAGGTTATCAGAACTGGACTTTTGTTCTGCAAAACAAATATTTACACTACAGGGTATTTCTAGAAAAAAAGGTCTTGGAAAAACGCAGCACAGACCCTGACCGTATCACATTTGAAAATCAATGTACTGTGATGCCTCCCACACTTGCGTGTAAGATGTAAGCAAACCTACTTCTTATGAATACATGATGAGACTTAGTTTTCAACAGAATTTTAGTGACATTTATTATTTTATTTGTTGTCTCTTTCCTTAGGAGTGTGTATTTTTTCTATTGCTTACCTGTGTAAGATATCCTAATGGCAGTAACAGGAATATTGGAAAGTTTCAGGTGTCTACACTGGAGAAACTTAAATGAAGCATCACTTAGGTCTTCATTTGTCAACTTCTGGAGGACCTGTCGTGCGTATGGACCTGCTACACTAAGTACTCCCATCTCATCTGTCATGTTTTCTATTTCAACTTTGTATCCACCTCTTGCTATTTGCTCTTCTATCCATCTGCACATAAAACATAACACCAATGTAACACTTCTTATTAAAAAAAAAAAGAGTTTAATAAGATTTTACCAGGAGTTATTTTTTGTTAGTGTTAATTTCCTCAGCAGCTTGCAATCTGACACTCCCAAAACCTACAAAATCATGTGCTACATTAGACGGAAAAATCCATTGCTGATGATAAACAGAGTTTTCTGGTGAGACACTGATATAGGAACACAGGCATCTGACACAGCCAGGAAAGAACAGCATTTAAATGGGTAGAACAGTAAGGTAAGAGAAAGAAGTGATGTCCTACAATGACAACAGATTTGGATTTGGATCCAGAATGTGTTAATAAAATGTCAACATACAAGAACAGTAAGGAATAAACACTGTGAACATAAGAAATCTCTAAATAAATTTCTGTGACAACAGAAATGTACAGGCAGGTTTGTTGCTTCCTGAATGCACCATTCAAAGTGTTGGAAGGAAATTCAGTTAGGATTTAATAAAAAACAATACCTGCAAATTATCTTTCAGGAAACACAGAAAATAAATAAAATGGGTATATTTAAAAATCTTATGGACTACTACATTGTTAAGCAGTATTGTAAGACCTCAGGCCTAGGCAAGTACTGAACAGGACTGCAGAAAATCTGTACAATTAAATACATTAGATCTGGCTCTGCCATTTGGTTTCTGGATGTGGCAATGCTCCTACTGATTCCTGTGGGGCTGCTATGAAACTGGACAATATTCTTTGCCTGTTAAGATAGTGAATTTCAGTCTTTAATGGGTTGATTCATTTTGATTAACTGTCTTGTCAGCAACCTCTAGTAAGAAGAGCACTAGAAATGTCAATTCCAATGTTCATCTATGAGAAGAAATTTAGTGAAGTCTTTCTTTCTCTTTTTCTTTCTTTTCTTTCTTTCTCTCTTTCTTTCTTTTTCTTTCNTTTCCACACGGTGACCCTAGAGCCCAAAGCAGAAGACATTACCACAGCATCAGGAAGGCTGCACTGCCTATCAGCATGGGCCAGGTCAGTGCCTCAGGGGTCATCCCTGTTAAGAGCCAATTTTCTTTTTTTTTTTTGCGCAAGAGAACACACTAGAAAGGACCAGCCATGCTGTGTTACATCATGCAATGCCAAAGACAAACAGGTTCAATAACAAAACAAGAACTACCTCCAGTAAAGTATATTACATAACTGTTAGCAAGTTCTCCATCTTTTTACATCAGCAATAACCCAATATCCAACTGCTTATACTCCAGAATTCAAGTCAACCAAGTTTCTAAGAAACTAAGATCAACAAATAAGTGTAATTCTCGTTAACTTGGTGAAAATTTTATTGAGTAATAATTGAGAATTTGGAACTTAGTAAAAATGTTTCTGCATTAATGTGACTGTAGAGCACTAGGTACTTCCCGCATTAAAAAATACACTAACCTCAGATCATGGAGTTCTGACCCTGACCCAGTTACAAGCATGAATTCTCCGGGATGCAGTTGAGAGACAGTTAGCTCAGCATAAACTTTTCCTCTTGGTGTCAACATATGGCTTATATTTGTGGAACCCACCTACAGAGTAAAATTTGTGATTATTAAGAATGCAAAATAAAACTTTTGAATTCATAAACATCATTAAATATATGGTTATTTGTCTTAATTTGAAAAAACATTTTTTAATGTTTGCTCTGCTATGCCATAATAGGAGTGGAGAGATATACAACTGGCCAATCTCAAGATTTAGAGTAGAAACTTCACTTTTTCCTTTATAGAAAAAATGGAAATTTTTAAAATAAGATAAATCAAGACCTTTATAAATATTTCCTAATTATGCATTACACAAGGCACTCTTAAGCTACATTTGTTTGCATCTAAATAAAAAATTCTCCATGTAACTGACATGAATATTCTTTTTCAATCCTGTGAATAAGGTTTTAGGTCCCAAGAGAATAACATATGCTTTTCCTCTTACTATAAAGAGAGAAATATTGAACTGCCTTATGCTTTTGTGGTCCTGATTTATGAATGCTTTTCTGTTTTTTGTAAGTGCTGACTATGAATCTATATCTCTGCACATTTGAATCAGATTCTCTATAGAAACTCAATCCCTAGGGACAAAATTTCAAGTAACAGTTACTTAGCAGTGACCATAAAACACATGCATGTTCCTACACATATCATCCATAGAAACAGAAATGTGAATGTGCCCTAGCTGTTGCTGGCCTGGTTCAGGGGCAGAATTTAATCTCTCTGCTTTAATCATTGTGCTTTCATTGAACCTTGTCAATAACCCATTCAGCAGCCAGCTTTCATACAATGAGAAAGGAAAAATATTTCAGGTATCAATATTATTTTGCAGCTCTTATTACATCAATTAATTATTCCATAGTTTGGCATATTACAGGCATAAAGTTGAATTTTCAGGACTAGATGCTCGTCACTCTCAACCCAATTGCAATACAAATATATCTCTAGTAACTCCACTGGATGATTTTATGATGGAGACAAGCATGAATGGGACTCGAAATCAGGCAGCTTAAGTAACAACAGCTGTGAAAGCTGGATTTTTAAGTGGACTCATTTATTGTACCTTCTGCTTTGCCACGTAACTTTCCCTTAGCATTGCTGATTAAACTCCACAGAAAGCACCTGGTTTGTTCTCATAATTTCCTGTTTAATCTTGATTTCCCTGTGCCACATAAATATATGCTGCAAGTATTACCCATGCGCACTGACTCAGTGACTCTGCCTCTAGCCCAAACTAGACTGAAGACAAACTTTCAATTCAAATGATCACAATTTGAAATTGTGATATAAATTTGAAATACAGTAAAAATACGACTACATGGCAATTCAAGTTCTTTTTTCTCTTAGGATATCAATCTTGTGCCTTCTCACTGAGTTGACTTTAGCCTTTCAGAAGAGCTTATCTATCTCAAAAACTATAGTCTCAGCGTACTTGCTGTTTCCCTATGTTTTTTCCCTTTGGCGTCTGAAGCAACAGAAACTGCCAGCTACTGCAAATACTTGATGAAATTATGTGCTGAAATGACCAACCTAAATCATCCTGCAACTGCAGGGTCACTTCAGAAAGGAACAATCTGCTTGCTGGAGGTATATCTCTAAAGTTAATGACACTACATGAGAGTGTTTGACAAAGTAGGAAATAAAATGGACTCAGGACAAAAACCGGAAGACCAAGAATAAGAAATCTGAGGTAATTTTTCACAGTATGCCATTTTTGGGCACAGGACCAGTCTCTGAGGATCTATGAATAACCACCCTTGAGAAGAAGTGATACATGTAAGGTGAAAGTGGAATCTCCTGAATACTTGCAATCCTGCCTGCACCAGGCAGCCAGGTGTGAAGCAGAATCAGTGTGAATAGAGGAAAACAAGGGGTTGCATTTGAAAAATAAGGCAAAGCTGGTCCCTTGGGAATTCATTCAACTATGGTCAGGCAAGAGCCCCTTCCACTGTTCTGCTCTGTTGCTCAAACTGTCACTGTAAAGCAAAATTTTAGGCAGGCAGCTGCCAAGATTTTCTACTGTAAAAAAATTCCAGGTAGGATTGCACCTTTTAGGAAAAGATTATTTGAAACACAGGAGGCTGTCGGAACATAAGGAAACTTTTTTTACTATAAAGTGGCCAAGCATAGGAACCAGTTGCCCAGTTAACTCAAAAGGCATCTAAACATATTTCTTGGCAAAGAGCTCCAGGTGACACTTGATCAACAGGGGCTTGGAAAAGATGATATCCAGAGGTTCCTTCCAACCTCATCCATTCTGACTCAATGATCTCTGTCAAAAGCTACTTCTGCACGGGGCTATAAACTAGTATAAACTCCACTTGTGTGCTTTTAACTGGGTGTAATACTTCTGACACAGAAGCTTCTCCAAAGGATCTGTGTATTTGGTATCCAAGAAATACAGGAATTATATTATGGTTAATTTTCCATATCTCAAACAGAGGTTGTTACCACTGTCCCATTTACCTTTGGAACAACATTTGCAAATAGATGATCAAGCAGCTTAACAGAATCTGGGCCTTTTACTTTAAACTTGCCAAATGGTGACAGGTCAATCACACCAACTTTTTCCATAACCTGTTTGTACTCACGACCCACAGGCTGAAACCAATTTGTGCGCCGAAAGCTGGGTCTGAAACAGAGCATTTAGGCACATAAGACACAATTTAGAAATTCTGTGCTCTTTGCAGCAAAATGTAGTCTTCAGTTTTTTCAGTTTAATAATCATCCAAAAGAGATAGACTTTCCTAATTGTAGGTACCTTACCCAATATTTTCCTTAGTCTAACACAGCTTAATAATTAAAATCCTTTAACAGCACAGAAAGATATGGGTTGATACTATATCAACCACTTTGTACAATAAACTGTGAGCTGTTCAAATGTTAGAATAAGTAGTGGTCTGTCGTGAGTAAATTTACAGCATACTTTGTTGATGAATCATTAATTTAAGTTCAAGGTGTTGAAGGCTTTATTTCTGAACAGCAAAGTGTGTCTCTTCAGCAAAGTGTGTCTCTTTATTCCTTTATGAGCCTCATTTAGATTAGACTCCAATATCCGTACAGAAAGTATTTATTTGCTGGAAACTCCCTGATGCAGGTAGGTAACTAGGTGGGCAGGCATAGAGAAGGGGGAAAAAAAAGGAAAGAAGATTGGGCTTCTCCTCTCCAGACACTTACACAGAGAGGAATCAGATTTTTCATGAAAATATTATACTGTGATGTTGATCAAATAGTAAAAGGTGGGGAAAAACACACATTTATAATGAACAAATTGTTTTCCACGCTCTTCTTTGAGCTAGGTTGCTTCCTGGTGTCTGAAACCTAGAACAGATACAAGATACCTTGATGCATGTTTTGAAATGTCGGCATTATCAGAATAAAATCTATTCTAAACTATGGAAAAAAGCAAGAATGGAAGATCAATCTAATAGATACCTGTTGCTGAAATGAATGATAAATGCATGCTTCTCACTAAATTTAAATTGCCTGGCTCTTACTATCATGACAATTTTTCAAGTGAGGGAAAAAAAAAAAAAATCATTTACTTGTATCCAGTCTCATCTCCAGGTTTGTAGAACCAATGAGGTTGCTCCCATCCTGCATGGAATCCCATTGAACATCTTGACTTCAGCAAATCGTAAAGCCCACTGGTTCTCTCTGTTGGTCTCCCAGCAAATCTTTCTTCTTTAGGATAACCAACTAGAGGGAGGGAAAAAAAAAGCAAACCAAAAATCATCAAAAGCTATGGCATGCTAAGATCATCATCCAAGACAGAAAACACATCTATAAACAGAGAAATCTAGATACAGGCTTTGCTGGAATCCATCTTCAGAACATAAATGTATTTTAAAAAAAAATCTTCTTACCAATGTTATTAAAGCCATAAGATTCTCTTGCTTTGGCTGCTGTGTATTGTGTAGTAGTCCATTTCCCATAGCGGTTTGGATCTACTTCTATCAGGTCAAATGGAGGTTCCCCCTCAAGGATCCAGTCACTGAGGTACTTCCCCATGCCACCAGCATGTATAATGCCATACCTTAAAAACAGGAAAAAGTCCAGCAGTGCCAAGTCTTTTTTGTTTTGCTTTTTAAAATCCTACTAACATATACTACTAACACAAACCTCAAAGTATTTTAATTTTTCCCTCTTCTTTTTTTTTTATTTTTAATTTGTTCTGTTTTGTCCTCTTTTCAAAGATTAAATTCTGTATTAATGGATATTTCTACAGCTCCAGTCAGCAGCAAAATGTCATTGGTAATGTACAGCCATTGCAGTTTAATGACAAATAATCCTTAACATCAAATGATTAAAAACTTTTTAATACCTCTGTTATACCATGTCTTAAAGAAATTTGTCAAAATATCTGTCCATCTAGAAGATGTGAAAATTAATTCTTAGTTGTTTGCAAAATGCTCCCATGAGCACAACAGAAAAGTCCTTGAATAAACAGTAAGTCTGTCCCAAATCATGTTTAGATTAACATGCAGCAATTAAACCATGGACACTCATGAAGAATAATAAAGCTAAAACCAACTTAAATTGCTGGTCATCAACTTTGCAATCTGAATTCTATACCTTCAGTTAAAATAGGTAAGGATCTCACCAAGAAAAAAAAAAAAGAAGCAATCACCTAATTCCATTCCATATGTATGAATTCATAATAGCAATGATATGAATTTTATGTAGTATCTTATCCATTGTTTACTTATTTAAATAAAATAGAAAAATCAAAAAATTGAGTATATTAAATAATCCTGCCAACTACAGTCGCTACAGTGCCATTCAGCACAAATCTTCAGACTCAGCACAAACTTCTACCACTGCAGTGGATGCAGGAAGGATCCAAGGAGTGCTTGTAAACTGCCACTGCACAAGAGTCAGCTGTTGCTGGTGCTAATTCAATTAAGCAACTCTTAGCTGTTATTCATGGGTATAAGCTTTGGTACCCTGAAACCTTAGGATGCCTTCAAGTCCAGCTCCAGATTAAATCTTAGCCAGTTAAAGTCTGCTTGAGCCATTCACTTCAGCCAAAAGCAAAGCAGAAGAGCAAAGGAATTGTGAGTGGTGACAGACCAAACACAATGAAGAGTTTTAGCTTCAGCTGAAGACTTCTGAGCTGATGGCAGAGTAACCCCAGGTGCAAGACTGTGCAGGGGAGGCTGCCCAGCTACTACAGGTACAACCCTGGAACTGGACTGAGGTCTCTGCATTCTGCAGTTTTGCAGCACTGACAGCTTAACACATTGATTTTGGTGCTCTTAAGCTGGGCCTGCATTATCAGAGATTTTACATTATATAGGGTGCCCAAATCCACCTTTATCTCAGATAAGAGGCAGCTGATTGTGTAAATACAACCACTGCAATTCTGCTGCAGAAGAATGAAAAATGTATTTCAGGGATAGGATATTACAAGCAGCTGTGAAGAGTGGTACAGTGTAGGAATCTCAGCCTTCTTATGATGTAGACAAGATTTCCTTAACGCACATGAACTGCTTTTCTCCAGTTTTATTTCTCTCCTTCCAATCCCGGACAGATTAACTCCCCATTGTGTCTGTCACATTCTTCTGTCTTACTTATGAGTTGTGTCTCACACATTTTTCAGGTCATTCCATCTGTATTCCTAGGAAATCTGAGGCTCTGCACACTGTGGTACCTTTTCTAGTGTCTTTGTCCGAAGTTATGGAATGGTTTCCCTGCTTTGAATTAAACTTTTCTGAATAAAATCCCAAACTACTCTTGTTCATATTTTCAAAGCTGTAAGTAACTAAAAATGGGAAGCATTGAGCAACCTTAATAGTAGTGCTACAAGCTCTGCTAACTATACTTAACTTCTTTGCATGTTAAAATGCCTAGCAAGCTGCTAATTTTAGATAATAAAAATCCTCTAATCTAAAAGCACTAAGTCCTCTGTCACAATGTCCCTGCTAGTTGACAGCAAGATAAGGATTTGCAAATGCACACAAAAAATTACAACACTGATAGAGACACTGCAGTGACCCAGAGGCATAAAACAGAGAGTCAAAAGTCCCTGAAAAGCAGACGAAGTAATCCAATGATAGCCATATAATTGCAACCTGTGTCTATTTGAGATTAATCAAACTCTTGAAATAAGCTGTTTAAAGAAAATTAAACATGTAATACTAGTCTTCAATTTTTTACATATGGAATTTGATTCTGCTCCCATTGACACCAACAAAGAAAAAACATGCTCCAAAGTCTGGCCACAGAGTAATGAACTTAAACAGTCTTTTTGGTGAACAAGGTCTAGGCAAACCGCTTTTGTAACTATAAGTTCTGCAAATGTTACTGAAAGATAACATTATTTTTTTTTTAAATCCAAGCAGCAAAGGTGAATACCTTTCACAATGAATCATTGCAAAATTACCAAGCTCTCTTATTTTGAGGGCCTCAGAAAGCATGTTAGTGATACTGCCTTATCTTACAATCTAAGGGTTTGTTTGGTTTGGAATGAAAGAAAACTGGAAAAAGCTGAGCTGGATTTTGAACAGCAAATTAGGCAATTGGACAAACAATGTAAACAGAATGTGTTCAATAACATCTGCTTGGAAGTGTATTTGGTTCATTCTATCCATCTTAAATCAATGGTCAAACTAAGACAATTAAAGAGATGTTGGCGTTTTAACACTGGCTCCAGTGAAGCCATAATAAAAAAGATGTAAATCACATTCAAGAAAAACACCATAATGGGTGGGAGAATTACACCAGTAAACCAAGTATTTCTGTTGTTGCACTGCCCTCTTTATTTGATTTCCTCCAACATCCACCAATGTAATTTTTCAGCTCCATTTTCAACAGTTAGAAACATAGGATTTGTATCCCTAGAGCAGTCAGATGGTAAATTGAAATGTCTTCTACTTAATACTCCTTCAGTTCTTCAACAGAACTGTATACTGCACATTCATTTTTGTCCAACTTCAGTGAAACCAGTTTTACTTATAACAAACAACTATAAAATACAGTGGAATTCAAAGCAAGAAAAAATGAACTGGAAAGTAGACTTCCAAACCCAGTACTTTTGTGACTTAAAGTTGCTGCACAGACAGTACAAAGTACTACCATCTCTTGTTGCTTCATAAAGTGTCACAGGTCTTGGCCTCCAGATTAAAAGAAGGAAACAAAAATTACTGAGAGTAATGAAATAAGAGAGAAGGATGATCTTACATTATACTGGTTGTAGTTATTAAGACTATTTCCAATTACATTTAACACAAAATATGTGCAAAACAACTCCCAAGCCTAAAAAATGCATAACGCTTGAGCTGACTACCATTTTAACAGTGTGACAGACAAAAATTGTCACAAAGAACATACTCACCCAAAACCAATAGCTACCCAGTAATTTCTGACACCTTGATGTGGTCCCACCATAGGAAGAATGTCTGGAGAATAGGTGATAGGACCTGAAATTGTGTTTACTATGTCTGCTTTTCTCAAAACAGGGACCATTTCCATGGCAGCCTCAATGTGCTCCATTATTCGGTCTAAATCAGACTCAAAAAGTTCTTTTCCAAAACCTGCACAGATAATTGACTCTTATTATATATACTTATTTGCACAAAGAACACATACATTTTCAATACAGCTATGGTATCTATATAAAATATAGCTATCTAGACAATAGAGTTATTTATATCAATACAGCTATCTATCTATATATTAGAGTTTTATGGGAATAATTAGTGCATATGTTCAAGCCTTTGCCATCCTACATAGGAAAAATGCCGTGCGTAAAAACCTAGTTACCTGCAGGACCAAGTTTATTTGTCACTGCAATTATACTATCCTTTATACATATTTGTTTAACCCCAAGGTCATGCAAATTCAACAATGAAGTAGAAAGGAAGTGAAGACACACAGAAACTTTCTTCTACATTAATAAAACCCACTTATTTTTCTCAATATGCCAATAATTTGAGGAGGGGAAAAAAGGTACTTCCTGTATCTGCTTATGATTTCCATGAAATCATATGAATTTCTGTGTATATTTCACCCCTCAGTCTAGACTCTAAGCATAGCTGAGCAACCTTATGTAGAGGCACTTGATGCTACTGGAGACAGTTAAGTTCAAGAAGCTGTAACAGGGCTATCCAAAACTGAAGCGTGTCAACTGCCCTTTCTTAGGAAGTGTTGTGATTTTTAAAACAGCAACACTAACGACTTCGTACAACTTTCTGTCTGGAAGTGAATGGAAAGCTAGAGCCTAGATAACACAACAATTTATAAAGTTTTTTAGTAAGCAGCAGTATGACATAGGTTATTTTTGTATTCTATACATATCTACAGGTCTCTTGCACTTCTATCCAAGCACAGTATTTTGTCTAAGACATTCCTTTGCTGTTTCTATTTGACAATCATGTTATCTCTGGGGTACCAAAAAAATATCCAGAACCCCTGTCAGCCTGCTGGAGAGAATTGTAACTTAGAAAAAATTCTATTCAGGCAAAAAAGGCTGTATATTGCAGGTTTGGTGATTGCCTCCAATCATAACACACAAGCACCTCTTCAGGAAGTAGGGTAAGACTACATTGTTATAGGCTTTTCTTATGCTACATTTGTATTTCTATTACCTTTTCTTGTTAAGAGTTAGAACTATTCTTTGAATAAAGATTTTGCATTACAATCATAATACAAATATTTTGTATTTTCCATCACATAAGGCAGCATGACAGCTTGGATTTCTGCACATTTAAAATGTGTGCTAGTGCTTATTATGTTGAAGACTTAATGTTCTTAATCACCTGGTGGAACTCCATTTGTCACCCATGACTCCTGCAGCTTCATTTTCTCCTCACTTTCATATGGACCAAATAAAAGACCATCCCTTTCTTGCCTTAGATAATATGACCCTTCTAAGTCACGAATCACAGGCAATTCTGTTTTTAGGGCTTTCACTTCAGGTACAGTTGATGTTACAACATACTGATGATGAACAGGTATGAGAGGGTGCTGCAGGCCAATCATCTTGCCTATGTCACGGGCCCAGAAGCCTAGAGAAGAAAAAAAAAAACAAAACAAAACCAAAATAGAAATATTCAAACACCAATTTCAGTGAATGGAAAATGACAGTAAAATATTTGCAGTAAACACTGTGGTCTTATGTGTGACAGATTTTTTTCCCCATACTTCTAATTTTCACTTTATTTTTCATATTATCTAGTATATTTTTCCCTCCATAATTCCATGTCCTTTTTTCCTAATTATACTACTATTATTATTATTATATACTATATAATATATATTATTATAGTATGCAAATAT
>VXBB01010827.1:64696-75188 GCA_013399915.1 Illadopsis cleaveri
ATTTACTCTCTCAGAAGAAAATTTAATTAACAGCTCCAGAAACCCCATGGCTTATTTCAGTAAAGTAGGTCTGCAATGTACTCCTAGCAAAGTTAGAGACACTTAAAAACTAGAATAAATTAACTCACATTGTCAGTGTCAACCAAGCCTCTTGCCACCAACCACATGAGCTAGTATGCTTTACGAAGACAGTAGTCAAGTCCTAACATCCCAAAAGACTAAGGCAGTGCTTTTCAGGCAACTGACCTCAAGAATGGGAGTTTCTCTCCTCTTTCACATGCATCATGTGACTTGCATTAATTATATCTCTCACACAGCAGTCAATTCATAATGCTTGTATTGGTGAATAGTCAAGTGTGCTCTCTCGCAGCCATCAAATTAGAAGTTCTGCTACAGACTCGGAAAATGCAAGCAACCCTTTCCCTGCCTCTGAATCTGGCTCAAGATCCTTCACACATACCATGAGATGGAAGTCAGAGAAGACCTAATTCTCCTGTGTCAAGGTGAGGTTGGTGAGGCACATTCACTCAGTGAGGTACCTGTGTCAGAATGAAGGAGTGGAAGCCACTTAAATGCCAAACACTCGTTTGGGCTCTGCATCATGGCTTACATCTGCTGTGAGGCTGGAACGTAACAGACTTGGGAATCAGACAGGTACAACTGACTGGAATGGCAGCTGCTGTAACGCTTTGAATGCTTTGAATATCCCTCAGCCCCACTCTCCTGTCTTATATGAAGGAGCTGAGGCCTCAAGAGTGGGAATGAAAGGGGAAAATCCAATGGAATAAGAGTTTCAGGGGAGTCTGGAAGTGAGGGTGGGAGGAAGACAACATGAAAGACAAAGAAGAGAGAGCAGGGCCTTTCAAATAAAAGCCTATGTGCCATATGGCACTGAGTAAAAGAAGGCAAGTCAGCCTGGTTCCTGTGTAACCAGCTGACTCCAAACTGCTTAAGACAAAATATCTCCAGCAAGATTTTGTACCTTACACTCCTGTCCCTTCTCCTGGGACATACACTTCATGCTGCCCAGCGTAATGTGCAACTTTTCTTTCTTTTTGCTGTTTAACAAATTTGTCTTAACCAAATTCTCCTACTTCTCTCTTCAATTCCATACTCTCCAAGACCTGGTCAAAATTTCTCAGTGCCCCAAGGACACCAAAAGGTATAAATGAGCCTTAATAGCTTCACCTGGGACTCCCACCCATACCCACGGGCACAGGAGTCCCATTCCAGGTCAGCTCGGGTCCTTTAGAACCTGTCTGAGCTGGTTTGATTGTGTGCCTGTTTACAGCTCTGTCACAACCAAGCCTGTACCTGGCCATGGAACACATTGATCCAGACCCTGATCGGTGGACTACTTCTCAGCCTGACCTCAGCCCAGCCTCAACTCTACAGTCCTGCTTATTGATTAGTGGCCACCATTTGACCTTGGTTACCGTCACCAGGCCTGTTCCTGACCCGTGGTCACATTCCTGGCTTGGCCTCAGTCTGGCTCCATCACCATGGATCTGACAGTGCCTCATCTCCACAAGTCTGTCTGAAGGCCTGGACCGTGGGCTGACCCCAGCTGCAGGTCCTGGGCCTTCCCTGCTCAGTCCCCTGTGCCCTGCCGGACAGAGGCCTTGCTGGCTTGGCCTTGTTACCCTGCTTGGCTCCCTGTCCTGTGGGGAGCAGGCGGCTCACGCCACTTGCTGACATAAAACTGGGAATACATCCTCTCACCTCCAGCACAGCGTAAAGCCAGGACAATTAGGAAAGTTGAATTGGGCCGTGCTGGCCTTGTGCCATTCCCCCATGCCAGGATGGCCATCAGTCTCTTACTTAATATTGCAAACCAGCCTCAGGGTACAACACCCACAGTGTTAGATTCCAAGGAAAATGTTTTCTGTGGTGATTCACCTAACAAGGACTGACAGCCAGCTAAGGCAAAGCAACAGAGGAAATCCAGCATCACCTTCAAGAGATCTGTTCAGCTAAAAGTCCCTGCCCAGACAATGGTAGAAACCAGCACCTGTTGCAGTTATCATATGTAAGGCTTTTTCTTCTAAATGACACCTCCCCTTTTGGAGGAGACTCATTGCCAGAACACTTGTTATGTCAGTTAAATTGGTTGAGGGATGATCGTGCCATAATCATTTAGTGAGTGATCCAAAACATCCTTTAAGGCTAATGAAACATGACTTATGTTCTCCTATACAGAAGACAATGAAAAAAATTGAATAAATCTGCATTTCTAGCACATATGCAAGGGTTTCCCTTGTTACACACGACACACGCAAATGTGGATTTAAGTGGTGGCTAACAATCTTTAGGGAACTTCTTTTGATTTGGGCATTTCCATGTCACCTACAAATAAAACAATTTTAAGGTAAGATCAGCTAAGGATCCACAGACAACAGGAATGGGTAAAGCAGCAGAAAATTAACTCTTTGAAACACCTTTGTTTCTTTCTTAATGATAAGAAATTTTTCAGCAATTAGATTTTCGGAATAACATTACAAACACAGCTGATTTTAAAATGTTTTTAAGTAAGAGACAAATAAGTTTCTTTAAAATAAAATTTACAGTACTGTAAAATTTAAAAAAAATTTTAAAAATACACACTTATAATAAGTGCTTTTTTAATTGCTTAAAATAACAAAAGGTGACATTTACTAAAAGAAAAATATTACAGTTTCTTTGTTTAAAGTTTTTGAACAAAAATTGCAAAAGGAAGAACATATTCTCTGAAACAAAATTCTAATTGGACACAGATGTCAAGTCCTATCACACACAGTAGAGATAAATGAAGGCATACATTATGTCTCTATGACATTTGTGAAGATTAAATTGTAGGCACTGCAAACATCTGATGCTGAAATATTTAGTGGTAGTATTACTTAGCATATGTGCTGAAGTATGTCATCTGACTATTTCTTGGTTTTGAAAAAGACAATCTTCTACCACTATGTTTAAATAGTTGTATATATAGTGTGTACATGTCTGAAAATACATGCTTATATACACACACCCACTCCGTATATATAAGCAAAATTCACTATTTCTGAAGACTTTAATCAAACATTCCATTATATATAGGCTGCAAATAACTTCAGCAGTCTCAGTATAGTTACTTCATGTCAGAGATTATTTATTAGGCATCTGCTTTCCTCTAAAATGGAAATCTCACATAAGGAACAGCTAAAGATTGGTTGGAACTAGTTTGTTCCAGTTCTGCAGCAGATGTCAGTTGCAGGGTGAGGCGGGGAGGGGGAGAGGGAATGTAAAGAGCCTTCTGATGTATTTTTTTCTGCAACATGAGCCTAAAATTATACAAGTCATGATCTGTAGTGGAATGAGGCAAGGCTGGGAGAAAGAATGAATGTTATCTGAGAAAACATTTATAAGAGATGTGTTATACAGTATTGATTTTACAGCACTAGCCAGAATGTTAAGCAATATGTGCTTCAAATATTCATTTTGGCTGAACAGTTAACTACACAGGAGAATTAAGTAAATATATTGTTGATTTAATAACTTATTTAATAATAAAGAAGACTTATGGAAAGCTCACAAAGCTGCATTCTAATACTTGCAAATAAGCTCTGAAAAGCATTTACCAGAAAACCCTGCCTAATATCAACTTGATATATTAGCCAAAGAAAGATAACTACACTACAAAAATGTAAGAATATTACTACATCTGTGATACTTCATCCATACGATGCAGAGCCAATAGGCAGGAATAGTGAATGTCTAGAAGTTTGTGGCCTAAATAAGTCTGATTGCCAAGAGAGCTGCCTTTCTCTTTCATAATCTTGGATCTCTTCCAGACCAATATACCAGACTGTGTAACAAATGACATAAGGATTCTATTTGTAAGAGAGCTTGTGATTTTGTAACTGAGTGCTGTTCCATAGCTCATGCCTGAACGAGATGAACTGTCAGTCCAAAAGCAGTCAAATATTGACACCTCTCATTTTCCAAGTGCTTGACTCCATGATCTATTTTTTTTTTTAATTTGGTTTCTCTGTTAGTATGGTTGATTGCCTTCTAAAAAGCATACTAAACTTCTCTAGTCTTCCTTCTCTCCAAAATTCATTATGTGGCACTCATGAGCAAGCTTAGAGCCTCAGAGCCTTATTTTAGCAAGCATATGGCAATAGCAGGTGATCACCTATGTATGGAAGGCATATATTTCAAGAAAGTGCACTTTTCAATGCGTTTTCCGGTAAGTCTTCACTGAAAGCCTGGAATGATTTAACACAGACAGGGTTGTCTATATCCCAGACTCTGAAAGACCTGTAAAGCACATCTCCTGAGAGTCCAGCTGTCTGATTCCACTCTCTCTAAATTTGTTGGGGTTTTTTTTTCTGCTGTCTCAAACTCTACTCTTACTCCAGTTCTTACATCCTACTTCAGCTATTTTCTCACCATGTGCTAGTCAGTCTCCCTCATTTGTCAAGTTCTGTCCCAGCAGCCTTCTCCTCCTTCCAGTCTACTCCCATCTACCCTTCCCTTTCTATTACATATTACACCAGTCTTTCATGCCTAAACAGCTCAGTTTTCCACTCAGTTTCACATACAATCATTCCTTGTGTATCCTTGCTAATCACTTTGTCTGAAAAGCTCCTAGCTTCTGTTTCCTTAATGAAACATATCAGATACCTTCCCACTATCTCTCTGGTGTCATCCCCACTGCTGCCATCTCCTCCCAGTTTGAGCTTCCTTATTCAGCAACTCCTGTATCATGTAACTGTTCCACTTGCTGCCAATGCTCCTAAACACCTCCAGAAATCTTTCCAAGGCATTCTGCTCTCCCAGCCTATTCCCTTTCTAGTCCAATTCACTCATCATTCCAATTGGCAGGTGTGGTATTTTACCCACCAACAAGAAGTGTCTCTGTCTCACCTCTTAATTTTATCTGCCCTGCACTAGAAATAAGTGCTTTTATTTTCTTTTTCTGTTCCACTGCAAATATACAGAAAGGAATTATAAAGGCGTATCCTTGCCCTCAGTTCACTTGTCCCATCTGAGTAAGAAAGTCAAACTGAGATATCACAGCCTCCCATTGAAGCCTGATTATTCACTGCGATGGGAGGTATGCAGGACTACTGCTCTAAAAATGCAGATAGGATCCAGTTTGAGGCAGAATCAGCAAAGTTTTAATCTATATGGTAAATATTCAACAAGTTTTCAAACAATTGAAAACCAAAAATCTACTAGGAAGCAGAAAGCATGCTTCACGTAAGACCTGCCAACCCTTTCACCAATAATATATTTTTCTACACTTGTATAAAGCAGTATAATAATAAGTGAATAAGTTTAGATTGGATACAGGTTTTTAGACCTATTAAGTTGCTTAGGAAAATAAACACAAATCCAAAGGACACTTGCCCAAAAGTTCTTTGAAGCAGAAACATCAGTTTGGCTTCTTTAACATAATGAAGAACTACATTCACATATGCAAATACAAGCTTCTTTGAGTTAGGCAATTTTTATGACAAACAAAAAATGCACTGTTAAGCCAAGCACATTTAAAATGTGACTCAAGAACAACAAAAAATCTTCTGTTTCAAGGATATGTGATAGAGTTAAATCTTAGAGAAAGATAATAGTGAAATAGGCGAGGTCAAATCCTCAGTCTCTTCAAAGAAAGAGTGAAGATATTTCTATTTAATATGTACATTCCATCTCCCTTCCTAGGTTTAATTAGATTTTAGAGGACTGCATGGACAGTTCACCCATTGGGCACTTGAACAGGCTCCCCAGGAAAGTGGTTGCAGCATCAGCCTGTCACAGTTCAAGATGCATTTGGACCATGCTCTCAGGACCATAGTTTGACTCTTAAGTATGTTCCTGAACAGGGCCAGGAGTTGGACTCCATGACCCTTGTGGGTCTTTTCCAACCCAGGATATTCTGTGACTATGATTCTGTGACTCCAGGCATGGACTCTTGCCTACACAACTTACGTAGACCAGTAAAGGTCTCTTTTGCTACCAAAATCTAACAAGGCAGTCTGATTACTAACTGCTGGAGACAAATTAGTGTAAATATTTTTAATGCCTATTCTAGGGCAATTAATACAAGAGCTAATTTTTCACCACACTGTAAAGAAATATGTGCAAACCATAGACCGAGTGAATGTTCAAAACCACATATATTCCTTATACATGTAACCCACACAATTCAGTACAGGTTCTTTGTGTCAGCTAGTATGTAATTCTGAAAAGCACTCAAATGCTTGTATTAAATCCTACCTGCAGTATTCACAATTTTCTTTGCTTGAATTATTCCAAGTGGAGTTTCAACTTCCCACGTCCCATCTGATCGGGGGTTCAGATTAGTCACTTGCACAGGATAATTCAATTGAGCACCATATTTTCTGGCTCCTGCAGCCAAGGCCATAGTTAGAGAATAAGGATCAATATGACCATCTCCAGGGTTATACAGGCCAGCTAAAACCTAAATGGAGGTAAAACACCCCAAATGAAAGAAAGTAAAATTTATCAAAATTAGGTATTTAAAAAAAAACCCACTTCCTTTCTTGAACATAGTAAACTTTAAGAAGTGAAAATAATTTTTTAAAATATATAATAATATCAGCCTTTACCCAATTTAACAATGGCTATGAGAGTAAAATTGCTCAGATCTCCCATGTAATCACAGGTGGCAATGCTTTAATACTATAATGTTATAGACACGATAAATAATAGTATGTACTCTTACATATAGTATGCACTAAAATTCACAAATTCTGATTTTAGGCTATGATGCATATTTTTTTAATTGAAAAACAAGAATCTGTTGTACAATTTGTATAAAGAAAGGAGACCATACATGTATATTTCTGACAGACCAATATGTAATTGCAGTGGAAGTCATAGTTCATAAAACTTGCTTCTTTACCTTATCCATGTTCAATAAGGGAAATAACTCTTGCACTTTCTCTGGTGTGATTAAATATTGCTCTGTTGGGTGCCAACCAGCACGAGTCATTTGGTACTTGAATTCATCCACCCTAGTAGGGGTTGAAGCAATTCTGATACTGCCAGGCTGATGAAACCCCACAGCCTAAATCAAAGAGAAACAGCAAATTACTGAAAGAACCTTTACTGATTGCCATATATGTATTTTCCTGTGTTAAGGGAAGTCTACAGGAATTTTTCCACTAACATCACTAAGAAAAATGCAAGTAAGTCATGGGTCCTTGAAGGAAGATGCCTTAGATATAGATTCCTAGAGAAAATAATTTTTCAAGAAGTTATCAAATTAACTTTCTAAGTTAATGCATACTATCTTCAAAACAGTTGAAAGAGGCTTTTATTGAATGCCATGATACATTCATTTTTATTAACAATATTTGATGTATATATTCACAAAAATAGAATCAGATAAGTCTCAGAAATAAGTATATATGATATACTTTATTTTAAATTCTATAATCTGCATNTTTTAAAAATATAAAATTTGTAGACTAGTACAGTGAGGATCATTCAATTTCTGCTGCCATTCAAAGCAAGCACAAGTTTTGTAAATGAAATCTATAAGGCTGAGAGATGTCAAATGAAAAAGATGACTGTTTTTCCACGTATCCATTCCTTAGGTCACTAAACAAAAACACATCTCTAAAAGGGGAAAATTGCAGCATTCTTCTCAAGTACAGACAGCATAATATCATATGAATTTTTAAGTGGACATATTTAAGACAGGAATGTATCATAATCAATCTGTTCATTCCAGATTCCTGATACTATTTTAGCTCCTTTATCAAGTTAAAGTTGCAGAGTCTCTGCTGTGTCTTGAGATGTTTTATGAGCACCATTTTCCTAAACTGTAGAGGGATCTGGGAAACCATCTACAATATGTAGGTACTAGGCACGAAGAAGAATGCATTTCAATAAAAAGGTATATACCCCTACTTCACACCGTTATCAACTACACCTTTTTGTAAGACTATTGCTACAATTGGAATTGCTCTGAATTAACACTTCAAAGGTTAAGGGGATTACCTGTCCAGTCTCTTCTTCCAGCTTTTCATAGAGTTTGATGCTGTAAGCATGGATTTTCTTCAGGTTTATTCCAGGATGAAAATAAGTAGTTAAACCAGCCTCAGATAAGAAATAGGAACAACATAGATTAGAAATGCAGTGTTTTTTCCTTGCCTCCAACTGTCATTTAAAAAGGAACTGCCATGATACTGTAAAGAAGAACCATACATGGATAGAGCCAACTGCTACAAAAATAAAAATAAAGTCCTTTCTCTACTTATGCCATTTCTGTTTTCTGCACAGGTGTTTCCCCATCTGTCTTTTCTCACCAAATTTGCCTACCCATGATACTGTTGCAGTAGTCCTCTCCTATCTGATATCTCAATTTATATACAATATCATAGTGCAACAGATTACGGAAATGCCCAGATAATCCAATGGAAAAGAGTGTAAAATTAATCATTTGTCAGTATCTCATTTTTCAGTTGTATCTATATTCTATTCATAAATTTGACTCTAAGTATGTTTGGCAGTGTTCATTATCTCAACAATCTGTGTTTAGGTGATCACACAAACCTGTAGGAGGGAGATTCATTTTTAAGGGCCTCATCAAGCATAAAGCAGGCAGGTTGGTTTCAGGAAGTCCCTGGGCTAAATTAATAGTCTGCAAAAAATATTCTTTGTTCATTTCTCATTATCATATTGAACCATTACCCTCACACAGGACACAGCTGAAGACTACATATTTGACTAAATGTGATTTTTATCTCGTTTGATACATGTGTGTTCATGTTGTGAACACGTTTATTTTAATTACCTTAGACTAAACCCCAGGGATGTTTCACTGCAGAGTTTTTAGCTAAAACTTGTTTTGTTTCTCAAAAAATATATTCTAAGAGCCTTTTTTAGTGTGTAGAGAATGAAGAAATAAATTAAGCATTGAAATATTTAAATTTCTTTAGCCATATACAATGCCTAAGAGTAATTAATTTACTTCTACCTACAAACTTTGCTATCTAATTTTGTTTTCACTGTATTCTTTTATTTATGTAAACATTTTCTGGCCTTCTGTTTTTCTTCCAAATGAAGTAATCCATCTTTCAGACATAAGGAAATTCCATGTTAGTGGTCACTATTAGTGTAGTCATTTTGAACTAAACAAGTCACAAATCACTTGCAAGTTAGCTACAAACCCATATCTATTCAATAGCATTTAATTGGAGGAATTAAATAAATACTTCACTCTCTTACACTTTCAAGTGAAGAAAAGAAGTTTATATGCACTTGATGCCCTTTGGGTTGAGATAATAAACGTTTCTGAATTCAAGAGGGCAGCTGGCAGGCAACTATAACCTAATTTCACTATATAAAAATTAAGATAATAAAATCATAGAATAATTACAATGATACAAAAAGATTGAATGGGTCCTCAGGAGATTTCTTTTAAATCCCATATTCAAATCAGGGTCAGCTACAAGATCAGACCACATTTCTCAAGACTTTTTTTCCAGCCTGGCCTTTGAGAATCTTCAAAGAAAGAGACTGCTCTACTTTCCTAGCTACATATGGGACTTTGCATTTGGCCTTGTTAAATTCCATAAAACTATCCTTTATCATTGCAGCCTGCCTAGGTCCCTCAGCATGGCTGCCCTGCCCTTGAGTGCATTGACTACTCCTCTCAGTTTGGTGTAAACTTCAAAAGTGGATGAGCATGAACCTCGTCAGCTACTCCAAATTACTGATGAAGGTATTAAACAGGATGTGTCCTAGGACAGATTCCTGTGACACTCCACTTATTTCCAGGGTTTGGGTAGAGTATGACCCATACACCAGCACCCTCCAAGCCCAGCCATCCAAAGAGTCGTTTTAACTTTCTAGTTGTCCAGCCATATAGACCGTAATATCTTCAGTTGAATACATGGCCAATGTGGGAGAAGGTGTCTAGTCTTGCTAAAATCTAGGCGAGTGACATCCACTGATCTCCCCTTGTCTAGAGAAATCAATAATTTCATAACAGACAGCAATCAGATTTGATTTGATATGATTTATTCTTGGCAAATTTGACTGTTCCAAATCACATTTCTTTACCTTTGTGGACCTGGGACTCATTTGATGATTTTCTGAAATCTGAACTATGGCTAGCTGACCTTTAGCTCCTCTGCTCAGTCCTTTGGCTTTTTAGAAAAAGTCACACATATGCCCTTTGCCAAATCTCTGGCACATCCACCAAGTTCAATAGTCTTTCAAAATGTGATACATCTGTGGCCTTGCCATGAATCAGCAGGATTATTGGATGTAGCCTCTCTGATGAATTTCTGCATGAGGCCAGTGTAACATTAGCGCCACAAAGATTCATCACACTCCGAGGGCTGCCAGCAACCTCCTAGAAATGGCTTAAGAATAATTAGCAAGATGTCTGATCAGAGGTGTTTTGAAAAAGCAAAAAGGTCTAATTAAAGAGAAAGTAACAAACTATACAGAACAAAAGAGTAAAAGCCGTGCACAGTGCAGGAAGGCTCCT
>VXBB01010827.1:79667-107667 GCA_013399915.1 Illadopsis cleaveri
ATATATAAAATAGCTGGTAATATAAAAATGTGCATATTTTAATAGCACACATGAAGTCAGCCAAAGTTATCTCAGACCTGAGAAATAATAGGAAGTTTTGGCAGCAACATCAGCAGGAATATGAGCTATCTGAAACACGATCCTGAGCTCTGGCAGGACTTCCAGGATGGTGAAAGAGGTAAAATGTGGAATAGTGCAGCCTTGCAGTCAGCCTGAACCAGACTGGCAACATTTGTGGCTTGCAGGCAATGTGCTAGGTGCCATTTCAAGTCTTAACAGTATGTGTAATTGTCATCTGTATTTAGTGCTGTACCACTGTGAGGAAAACACTGATAAATATGCAGTATCTGGTATAATAAGGAACTCACAGTCACAGTTTTGATCTTTCTACTCATCTGAAACAGACATCACCAACTTTTTCAGACAAAATCCTCTAATACAGAGTTCAAGGAAAAGAGACAGTGAAGACAATGAAAAGATACCATGTAGTTATCCATTTTAACACGCCCTGTAACTAGGTGTCTTGCTGTGTTAATTGCATAAAAATGCTTCTAA
Organism: Illadopsis cleaveri; assembly: GCA_013399915.1. Classification (NCBI taxonomy): domain Eukaryota; kingdom Metazoa; phylum Chordata; class Aves; order Passeriformes; family Timaliidae; genus Illadopsis; species Illadopsis cleaveri. The sequence continues at coordinate 80,223 of VXBB01010827.1, forward strand.
CAACTGAGACAGCTCTCTCAATTGTGGTAGTGCAGGCATTTTCTCTGCTGAGCTCCAGGTCCCTCCTTAACTTTGAGACTGACCCTCACTCAGGATTCCAGTGCTGTACTCACTAAGAAGTGTGGGCAAAAGTACTGGAGGAAGGTTTGCTTTAACACAGTCATGAGCAGTAAGTTAGGGTGAGCGAGTGTAACAACAACAAAGGAAACATTCAGTAACAACAACATTCATGATTCTGGTTCCTTATTGAACTAGAGGATTTTTATTATTTGTTACAAACATATTGTTTTGTATATGCATTGGGCAAATAGAATTCAGCCTGTGCCTCACTCCCATACTTAAGTCAATGTACTCTGACTATTTTGTAATTATGATTCAATACACAAGATCTGACACTTTGCATGGTGTTGCTCTGTTTGCAAAACTGTTGTATGACTGTCTCAAAGACACATAGTTACTGAATGTTGTTTTTTCTTACTACATACAGTGTCTTTTCTTTTACTTTGTTTACTGAAAAGCAAGTAAAATGAAGTATACTACTTATACGCTGCAGGCAGTGATCTTTTTTAAATTTCATTTTTTATTATTCTTCTCTCAAAAAGCCCCAAAACCACAAAACATCTGCACTAAGATGAAGCATTGCAGACTTCAGACTTCCTTCTCTGGGAGAAGTATGAGAATACAAATAAAATGTAATACATCTGAGTCTTAATTTGTCCTCCTTAATTTGTCCCAGAAAGGTAAATCATTGCATAAATGCTCTATTGTATTAACAGAGTAGATCTAGAGACATCAAACTGTTGGGTTTCTGCTCCTTTGTATTGCTACACACAGAGATAACAATATCCCAATTTCAGTTAAGAATAGCTGGAAATGAATGGGAAAAGCATCTATTGTTGTATTATTGTGGCAAGCTTTACTTAATCTTGTTACGTTATCTACTCCAGATACAGATTCAGAAAATCTGTAATCACATAAATGAACATTGTGAACCAGTATGACCATGGGATTAACATTATTAAAGGAGGTGTTGCTACCCTGGCATTATTAAATGTATATCTTTTTAGTTCTTTCCCTTAGAACGCAAAGATTCAGGCTTAAGAAACTCACAGTGCACGTTTGTTACCTTTCATCCTCCAAGATTTTATGTAATATCAGCAATGGCAGGAAAGAAAGCAGGGGAATAAAAAGGTAATGAAGCTTCCACCACCACTATATACACAAACTATTGTTAATTTGAGAGATGAACAAAACATTTCTTACTGCATGCCAGGTAGATCCTGCAGTGAGCTCAGATTTTTCTAGCAGAACAACATCCTTCAAGCCAGCTTTAGCCAAGTGATAGGCTAGACTCACACCAACACAACCACCTCCAATGATCACTGTGTCTGCTTTGTCTTTCCCTAAGGAAGGAGATGAGGCTTCTTTTCTTAAAGAAAAAAAATTACAGACAGTTAGAAAAATGCAATTTTTTGTACTTTTCCCCATCTCTTTTGTTAATAGCTTTGACCATAATACATGTGGGTTTCTGCTTGGGAGTTTACACACATGGCTTAAAACCTAACCTGTTCACTCATACCCACTTTTAAAGTAAATGTTCTTCAAGGGTCATATAGGTAAATAGCAGTAATAAAAAGAAAAAAAAACCCCACAAAACAATAAAACAAGTTTGTTTCCACTTGTAACTTTAAGTACTATTTATCCAATATACCCTTATAAATAGATGCTATTTCTCAAAAAGAAGCTGATGACTAACATGACAATGTCAAAACCTGACTTTTCCAAAGTGCTGTATGTGCAACAAAAAGGCTTTAAAAAATATTTGCTCAGTAAGGCCCCTTAATAAATTTCTAAAACCAATGTCAGTAGAATACATCAGCTTGGTACTTACTTTCATGTGCTGTATATTTTACAATGTTCACAGATTCACAGAATATTCTGAGTTGGAAGGTACCCACAACCATCATCAAGGCCAACTTTTATGTGAATGGCCCATGCAGAGATTGAATTCACAACCCTGGTGTTACTTGCACCATGCTCTAAACAACTGAGCCATTCCCAGAGCTGACATGTCCTACTTTGACAAGTCAAAGACAAGACAAAACATTATAGAAAAAGGTTTGTGTCAATGGCCCACACCTGCTAGTCCACACTGTGCTTTCACTGCTTGAGTCCAGCATAAACCAGAACTGCTGCCATAGGCAGCCCTATTCTTCTGCAAGTCAGCTATCCTCCTCTCTACTGTCTCATCCAGACAGCCAAGCAGCAAGCTACATGTAGAAATTTATCACAAAATTTTAAGAAGTAATTTTTTTTGACGTGACAAAAGGTAGGACATATTATTACAGTAGCAGTACAGACTACCATGAAACCACAGTATCCTTCCCTTTAGGACAGTTAATCAATACTCAATTTTATCTCACCTCTTCTCTTACACTTTCAACTTCTCTGGCAACAGACTTTCTAATGTTTAACTAGCCTTCTACTTCTTCCACTCAGAAATAAAAGCTGCTAGTTTTATGTCTTATGAATGGAGATCTTATAACATTTTAAATGCCATTGCAAGAGGAATATGCACCCTGCTTACACACTAGGAGGTGGTGAATGAAAAGTAAAATAAGTGGGAGCACAGGACACCACAGGTGTTCTGGTGCACCACACACATGCACGGGTTCTTTTTTCTGATTACATATTAATTTTTGCAAGTTAACAGTAAGCTGTTTAACAGCCAGATGTGTGACACACAAGCTCCACTAGTGAATTTTGAGGCACCTGGTAATCAAGGTCAAGCATAAAGACTTTTCTTATTGTTTTTCTTTGTTGTGGTTTTGAGAACTCCTCAAGTTCCTTTCAGCTTCTTTCAAACCTTTGTCCAGAAGCCTGGCAAGAATCCAGGGTTCACCCTCCCAGTGAACTACACAGTTCATCCAGATGTTTGATCCTGCCAGTTAAAACCGGTCATTGTTTGCTTATCGGTACGGCCCAGAAGACAACAGACGGGACCTTGCTACACCAGGTCAGCCACGCACCCCAGGCTGGCTCCGGCTTTGCGAGGGGCAGAGAGGCTCCTCCCGGCCACAGGTGCCCCGGCCGGCCGGCGGTGGAGCGCCGCAGCCCGGCAGCCGGAGCTGGGTCTCGTCACCACGAGTCTTTTCTGGGCATCCCCGACAGCAGCAGCAGCACGGGGACCGCCACCGCCACCGGCCCCTCAGCCCGCGCCCCAGCCCGGCCCTTACTCACCGCCCCTGAGCGCCGAGGGGCCCGGNGCCTGCGTCCCTGGGCGAGGAAGATGCTGCCGATCAGGAAGACCGCGAAGACGAGCAAAAGGGTAAATCTCCCGTCTCCCTCCCTCGTGCAGACCCGGTCGCTTCTCCCCGTGGGCGCGGGAGCAGCGACCTCTTTTCGCTGCTCTCCGCCTCGGGCGGGCGCTGCCTCGGCGGGACAGGGCAGTGCCGGGGAGAGCTCCGCGCCCGGAGCCCGGCACAGGGCAGAGCTCCCGGCCACCCCTCCCGCCTCCGCGGGGTCGTGTCCGCCGGCTCTCCGGGGGAGCTGCCTCCTGACTAGCACGACCCTCGCCGGTTAACCTCCCACTAAGGTACTCGGTATCTCTGCAGGTAAGGTGATCTTGTGGAAACCTAAGAAAAAAAAGCCAGAATAATTGTACTTGTTCAGCATAGACACGTAAAAGATATTTGAACATCGTTATGAGACTGATAGATAAATTAGATTGCTCTTAACACAGTCACAGGCCAAATAATCTTTGTTTCTCTGAACACAGAGCGAAGCCACCAGAGTACAAAACAATTTAGCGTAATATTGTTTGATACACAAATTACGTAGGACTTGCAACACACTGCAAACTAAAATCGTAAATATTTTAAGGATAAATTGTTATTGGATGAGATTTCTGTCTCCAGCATCCTGCCTGGTCTATTTAAAAGGTCCAGATTGCTTGATAAGACTGGTGTTTATAATATCAACCCAGACTCCTGTATATGCATGCCCACTGCTCCCCCATTTAACTAAAGAAATAAGCCAATATAAAAAGTTACCCAGCCACCAGCCATTCAGGCCACTAAGCTATTAGCAATATCTAAGTCAAATTCTCTGACATACATCAGAACTGGTATCCTGGACTGCTGCTTGAGAAGGTCAGCAGAATCATGCATTCTATCTTTTGTTTAAAGAATGCTATTGCCATTAATATGGCACATCTTTCTCAGCATGGATTTTACTAATTTTCATGTGTAGGGCAAAAAAGCAGAAAGATATGTGAGGAAGTCTATGAGCTGTAGGTCCTACAGGTAGATTGGTTATAAAAGAAGAAGGTGAGGGGTATTTATTCTGCTTTTTATATTTTGGCATATACCACCTAATTTCAACACCTAGCAGAAGAAAACTGTCCAAAATTTCTCCTACAAGCAATGGACTTCTCTTGAGGGCTTGAATTGTTGTTTCAAGATTTATTTTCTCTCCACTGATGAAAAGGTGGTTTATAGGTTGACCAAGCAGGCTTTTCACTTACACAGTACACTTACGTGCCTAAAGATGGTAGTAGGAATATCTTCATAGAGGCATTTGCACTCATGCTTTCCATGCACAGGAGTATGGACCATGTGGTGCAACCTCATTCATAGTAGCAAAAGTAAAGTAGCAAAAGATGGCTCAAAAAAAAGCCTTGGATAGCTTTTTACACAAACTGTTTCTTGTAATTTAACACCAGATTTGTCTCCTCTCAGATCACCTGGCAGTACAATTTTGATATGGATTAGACAGTACTGCACAGCTGTAGGTCTCTGAAAAAAATGATGTTGATGCTGAACTTTGGTTAGCTATATGGTGGTTATATAGGTGGTATTTTGCACAGTGTATAAAGTAAAAAGAGCGTGAAGAGAAGATATCAGACCTATAATAAAGTTTGCAAAAAGGGTTATTTCCATTTGAATCCAGCATGAACTGACAAACTAAGTTTTTATTAAGTATTTTGTGCTTTGCATTTATCTCTCCTGCCATTAGATACCCTGGTGCTAGACTTAATACATCACAATATGTTAAGGTGCCATGGTCTATTCAAACATGGCTTATGTTGCTTCTGTGTGTCAAAAGTGAAGATTTGCACTTCACAAAGAAGCAGAACTGTGAAGAAAACCTGCTATTAAATACTTAAAGAGACTTGTTAAAAGAAAAGTTCTGTTGTAGTACATTTAAATGCATACACAATATAATAATAAATGTAATACCTTTATATGATGTAATTTTGTGTCTATTACTTAATGTTCAGTTAAAAAGCAAAGCTGAGGCTGCCTTTATGTTAAAGATTTCTTTTTCTTTTGCACACTTGTTCTCTGGGCATTAAATTTCTGAAGCAGGCTTCATCCACAAAAGATTCTTTGGCAGACAGAGGAAGCATGGACTCAAGCTTTGAGCTTTTGCTGGCCCCATTTGAGGCACTCTGCTACAAATGAAAGTTAGTTTGTTGCAAGCACAATCTTTACAAAAAAAACCCCCTGACATTTACACTAAAATTGTTTCTCCCTGGTTCTGTGGAAACAAAGATAAAAACTTGCACACTTTGTTGAAGTTTTAAAGTTGATCGGGTTAATATTTTGGCAAGCCCATGGAATGCAGAGGTTTGCAGACCAACACTTGGCAAAGCTGTGCACGGCAGCACTGTACAGACCAGTCCTGCCCCTTTGCTGCAATTCCAGTGCCTCAGCCAGAGCAGGTGATACTCTCAGCCAGGCTTTGTAGCCTCCAAGGAGCCTTTCACTGCCCTGCTTGGTGCTGAAACTGGCACTGCTGGCACAGTGCCCCTTACTGCTGGAAAGGCACACTCTTGTCCTGCCTAAATGGCAGTGCTGAGACATCATAAGTGTTTGTCTTTGCTGGATATATGGCATGAGATAATTGTATTAATGAAAAGCAAATTATCAATGAAGATAATTACTGGTTTGAAGGGTAACTGTTAAACAACTGTCCACTCAGCATGAAAATCACACCCAACTCTATGTCCATAGGGCTTTTCTTTTCCCCACTCCCTCAAATTTCTTCTGTTGAAATGCCAGTGCCATCAAGTAAACTGTGGATGGAAATTTCAGTCTTACCTTTGATTATTTCTTATCCTGTACCCACTACCCTCATATATGTAGTCTTCATTCAACCACTTTTTAATACAGACAGAATTATGGTTGCCATCCAATAGTAGAAATCAATCTTACTCTAATATCAAGGTACTTTTTAGAAATTTTGAACAAGTCAATGAAGGAATGAAAGGAATAAAAATGTAATGTATTTTAGGAGAAACCAATATTTGTTCTCATGTTTTTCAGTTTTACAAAAAAAAGTAATTGTCACTGTCTTTGCTTTAGCATGGAGTTCAAGGGAGAAGCAAGGTTAATCTTGCATAAGGCTCTGTAAGGTTTCTAATTTGGCACTCTAAAACATTTCAGGGCTGTGCAATACAAACTGGATTTTCTTTCATTTTGTAAATCTGGATAAGCAAACCCAGGCCTGTGAAAAGACTGCTAGAAACTGCAAGTCAGCTTTCTGAGACGTGTCTTGTTTGATAGGAAACTGTTGCAGTCTTACTTTTCTGTGATACCTGTTGTGCCATCTGATGTCAGAAGCTGCTTGTGGTAAGGCTCTGTCAAGGTGGCATTGGAAGCTAGAGAGCAAGTGAGCAAATAAAGAGATCAGTGGTATTAGTGTTTTATTGTATGAAGTTTTGCATACATTTTACAGAAGAATTTGAGATGGCAAATTACTTTGATAGGAACAGAATTGGACCACTGATTCACAGTTCTTGGAACAATATCTCTGGAATACAATATAACTGACTAATGAGCAGTCCTACACACAATATATGTGTGCAAATTAAAGCCTTATGCTGCAAAAGAACACATTTACCATTATTTAATTAGAATTTCAGGAAGGAAATTTATTACTTTTTTTTATTGTGGCAAAAAATATTTCTGCTAGCTTACAGATATTTATGTCTGCCTTGCAAATATAGAAAATAGCCACCAAATTCAAGAACTGTGATTGTTAACCTGCCCTCCTGCTTTCTCCAGGGTATTCTAGAACGCTTGGATGCTGGAGAAATTGTGATCGGAGATGGGGGATTTGTCATTGCCCTTGAAAAGAGGGGATATGTAAAGGCTGGGCCTTGGACTCCTGAAGCAACTGTAGAACACCCAGAAGCAGGTCAGTTTTACTGGGAAATTATATTCCTATAGTGAATGTAAACAGTGTAATGGTTGGCTGAATAATAAATATGTAGGAACTGATAGTAGGTTTTTAAATAAAAATGTTCCTTGACACTGTAGGTTTACATTAAGAACAGCCTAAAAACTGTTCATCTTACCTGTTTTACTTGCTCTAACACTGGCCAAAAGAAGTTGGCTGGGTATGTGAATATGAGAAGTGCAAACATCTACTTATTTCTCTTCAGAATGCTCTCCCAGTTTTCAATAGTTTGTGTCCCAGGGACTTTTGGATACAGATGTGGTCATATTTTTGTTTAATAGCATTCAGTGATTTTTCTCTCATGGATTTGTCCAGTCTGTCCTTGCACTGATCAATTAAATCTTGTCATTTAAAATACCTCATGAAAAGGAATTCTGCAGTTGACTATCTGTTTTGTTTAGTTCTAGTCATTCATTTATACTTTTAAACTAAAATAGGCTTTTTTTAATTCTTTCAGAGAAATGGCAGTTTTTAATTAACATTGTAATGGGAGTATTTAATGTTTCTGGCTGCACTATAAAATGGGAAATGATAAACCTGATAGGAACCTAAAAATTGCAATAGACATTTAACAGAGTAACTCTCTTAAAGTGGACAGAGAAAAAATGACCAGCCATTCTATGCCTTCCAGAGTAAAGGTTGTAGTGTTTAGCATATATAGTGCAGAAGCAGATGGTATTATCTATTTATGCATGCTTCATTACAAGAAAGCATTTGCCTTAGTAATATGATCTGCAGTTAATCCCACAAGTCAGTTCAGAATATCCCAGGGGAAAAAAATTTTGTTAAGTGTTTTCCATTCCAAATTAGTCTTTTTCTGCTATACAGGAGAAAAAGGAAGAGGAGTAGAAAGAGATATCTTAGTTCTTTCTGTTACATCACTTTGTACACTTTACCTATTTACACAGCCTAATCCATCTCAGCCTTCAAATGTCAGTTATGTGTCACTTAGCATCCCTAATTTAGGTTTATGGGCAGCTTTAGATAATGCAGAGCTCCAGGAAAGGTTTAAGGATTGATGACCTAATTTGCTGACTCTCATCTCCCAAAGTGACATTCCATCATATCTCTATTTCTCTCCAAGCCTACCTCTGTCTGCCTCTGCATGTTCCATCTTACAACTCATAGCAAGTGTCCCATGCTCTTTATTTCCCCTTTGCTTGTTATTTTTGCACCTCAAAAGCCCTGGTTCTGCTATTATAAGCTATTTATAACTCCACCCTTCAGGGAAAATGTGTTCATTTCTTTTTGTGCAGTGGGGCTGCTTTCCCTCCATTACTGCTTCTTGCCCCTGCTCGCTCAAGGGTCATGTTACTTTCAAAGCAGATGTAACAGAACACAAGGAGCAACTGGCAGAGCCAGTGGGTGTGAAAACCATACAGCTACCAGAGCTTCTTGTCCTTATAAGGAAAGGAAAAGGAAGGAAGTTCTGAGAAGGCAGCAAGGAATAAGAGAAAAAAAATTAGTTCAAGACCATTACAAAAGAGGAGATTTGCCGGACTGATAATTGTAGAAATTAGGATATCTAAATTTTTCTTCTGAGACAGATCAGGTATTGCTCTGTAGTGAGCCATATGCATGGGTGCTTATTGCCCCTATCTCCTCACAGCTTATATCTGTGTCTTTTATGAAACTCATTATGGTTTTAAATGAAAAACTGGTGTTACACATTTGACTCCTAAAATGCATCAAATTATTAATAATGGTTTAGCATCAGATGTGACTGTTAATTCTATTTCTCAAATGCTGGAGGAAACCTGCTGGAAGTCACACAACTAAACTACAGAGTGGTTTGGATTTTTGATATTGCAAAGTGCTGTGGGTTTAATAAAAACAACAGTGTATACTACTGGTAAAGCCTATTTGCCTGAGGTTGAATGAGATTCAGGCTGATACTTACAACACTTATTGTTTCCCTCAAAGTGTATCCCATGTCTCCTATTCACATATTTGGTATTTTGGGGTATGAAGTTCCTTAATCATATGTGTTAGATCATATTTCATTTTCCTACTTATGTCACCATTCATATTCACAAAAATCCCAGGCATTCTTTTAGGAATTGTCTACTATCAAAATGTCATCAAACTTTTGTGAAAATATTTGTAGATTTTTTTTTCTTTTCTTATTTCCTGACTAGTTTTCATCAGTGTTTCCTCATTCAGGAGGCTAAAAAAAACACCCACTAGAAACATACAGAGACAGCCCTTTTATTTGGGATCAGTGGCCTGTTGTTATGATGTAGGACAAAGGATACTCCCAGCACTACAAATTTTTGTTTCTTCATAAAGATGTAAAAATGGAATTTGATTCCAGGCATTCAGGCAGATTCCAAGAACCTTTTGAACAGTAGCTTTGCTATAACCTATGTTCCTGGAAAGATTTTTGTGACTGGTGAGCAAAGAAGCACTGTGTTAAATCACCTGTGCAGTAGGAAAAGAAGCACTTTGTAGTTACCCAAGGTGGCAACTAGAAATAAAATGCTGTACCAGTAGAGAAAAGCAAGGGACACTACACTACTGATCCTTCACTGAAAGCAGACATGCCTGCATGCATGCAGGTTAATTCTAACAACACAAAATGCTGTTTGAGCTCCTCTGGTGTAGAAAGCTCTGTCTGTTCAGCATACAGGAGTAATTTTATTCTCATGACAAATTTGCATATTTTTTTAGTGACACAAACTGTGTTTGTAGACAATGAGTTGTGATAAACTAGGACTTCAGGAACACGTTCCTAAACATCTGCCACAGAAATTGCAGTGCATTTGTGTACAAATGTAGGGAATTCCTGTATTTGCTATAAGCTGTTGAGCATTTAACTCTGTTTTACATGATCAGTAGCATTCTTGTAATTATTGTCATTATTATTCTGTGGATATCCATAAAAATCAATTGACAGTTCCTGTTCTGTTCCTGCTGGAACAATTGCAGTGTACTGCTTACAGTCAGAAAGGTACAACTACCATTTACAGAGCCTTTTCCCTAAGTCCTAATGTAGGAAATATGTCTATTAAAAGTAATGGTAACCTTTCCTTTAAAAGGAGTGTTGTCTATGTAGTAAAATCATCATATGTGGAGACATACAGGAAGAATTAACTCTGTGCTGTGAGTCACTTTTCTGGAGCAATAAATCTTCTTTTAATTAAGGATGTATTTAGCAAAATAGAGCTTTGGTTTTGGCTGACTAGACTCTTATAAAGCCTTGTTGGGGGAGCAAACTCAAAAATGCAAAATAGAGGAGACAATGAAACACTGTATTCTTCCATATAATTATCATCTTGTCCCTTAATTTGTCACTATGATACTTTCTTCAGTTTTCTTCTTTATAGTATAGAAGCTAAGAGAGGACAGCTTTTTCATTTGAAGAACCTTTTATCTGGCAATCCTTGTTATGCTTTCATGTTCTTTTGTCAGACATCTGTTATCCCTTCCTAAATCACAAAAAGCTCTATAAAGCTCTATATCTGGGAGATCTGAAGGACTGCAGAAAATAGAGGATAGGCAAAGTAGCAGGCAAAACTGAATCTGCAGCTAAATATATAGAAATCTTCAGTCATTTTTAGCAGAGAAGGAGAAAAGAAGAAAATTTTCTACCTAATATTTTGATGGTGAGAAGAAAGACTTGGGTACTGCTTCTAATTTCTCATAACAGGTCTTCTAGTAAACACGATGTCACTTATTTTACAGTAACATTACATCAATAAACACTGGATTTGGGGATAGCACAGTAATAACTTTGTCTCTTAATTTGCAGTTCGTCAGCTTCACCGAGAATTCCTCAGAGCTGGATCCAATGTTCTGCAGACTTTCACCTTTTATGCCAGTGAGGACAAACTAGAGAACAGGGGCAATTATGTAGCTGAGAAAATAAGTGTGAGTAAAACTGTTTTGATGGAGAAATGAAATAAGATGATCAATTTCAAAAGGTTTGGCAGAGAGATTATCTAGTTTGTCCTAACAGTTTTGGCTATATTTGAGCACCAGAAAATTATATGATGGAATTTCGGAGTTTGAAATAGGAAAAAAGGCAAGGTGAAGTGACAAAAAACCCCAAACCAAAACAAAAATCAAACACAAAATGGGGTAAGGATGAAGAGAGGAAAGAGAATTCCCACATTGTATTTTTTCTGTATTTTTATCTGAGGAGATGGGTGTACTTGAGTTTTGATACAAAGATTATAAGGAGTACTAAATGCACGGAGAATAAAACCAGTGAAAAACCAGAAATATTTTAACATCCAGAGAAATGACTGAACTGTAAAAATGGTGAAGAATCTTAGATAATAATGAGTAGCTAATGAGGACGAAATTAAATTTTTAGAACAAAATTTTTTAAACAAAATTAAACCCAAAAATTTTAGAACCACATCTTTATTAAGTAGCAACAAAAAGGATCCAAGCTATACACTGTAGTCAATATTCCCCTTCTCTTGTGTGAAGGTAATGTGTTACATCAGCAGAAGTACCATGTCAGTGTTTTCTTACCTCCTACAAAGAGGAGTTGTAGGATGCTGTGTTTACTAGACACAGGCCCAAGGTCCAGTGGAATTCCTGGCCAAACATTTCTATATAGTTCCTTTCAGACTAGAAGGCTTGGCATTGAGTGGTTTCTCAGATCTTGTTTGTTCCTACTGTACATTTTATCGTCTGAAAATTAAAGAAAATTCTCCACAGTTCAGGGAGGAAGGAATATGTGTATCTGTGAAGATATCCTCACTCAGAAATTAGGACAATCTGGAAACTCGGGAAACACTTGAGGGTTAATTGAGGTCATACCCAAATGTGATGTGATCAAATTTATCTAAAATGCAGTACCTTTTACATTCAATAGATGCAACACTGAAATGTCTGAAGTGGTAGTCCCAGAAACACAGTACCTCTGGAACAAGCCATGCTTCAGTTCTTGCTGACATGCAAAATTATAAAGGCTGGAGAGCACCTGGCATTGGGATTGCATTATATCAAACCTCTCAAAATTTATTTCTTGTCCATTCTAGAATCAGGTTTCTCCAGTATAATACTCATTTATGGTTCCACCTCTCAGACATGTACCGATGCACAAGTCCAAATGGAAGACAATCTGTCAGCAACAGCCTTAAAAATCAGCTGGGTTTTTTTAGGCAGCAATGTAAAACTTCAGCTGAGAGAAGACTATGGAGATTCTAAATAGTCCGTGGACTGCAGAGAAACCTGCTATAATCAATACTTGTTGAATACCACCAATAATGGTTATTTTTCCTGGATCTTTTTTTCTCTCAGTTTAACCTCTTTTTGAAAAGCTGTTCTAGTCATCTCAATTCAGGTATAGAAGGAATATGACTTTCAGTCTAGGTGATTAATTAACAATATTATTCCCTTTATTTAAGTTGAAAACTTTAACATCACATAATTAATGATATCTTATAAAAAAATGTCTTAAATAATCCTGTATGAATATTATTTGGGGCTGGAGGGTGTGTATTATCAGAACACTAAAATGAATTTTAAAAAAGAAAAGTTGAAATTCCCACATATTTTGTTTTCCATCCACAAATTTCAGAATGAAAGCATATGCTTAGATGTAACTAACTCGTTTTTTAAGAGGCAAAGAAATTTCCACTTCACACCAAATACTGGCTTTTTATAGGCTATTTGTGTGAGATCTATTAAAGTTAATGTATTTTGTAATATTTGATAATTAGATAACTTAGAGGAGGCAAGAAATTAGTTTCCTAATGTTTGTTACTGTTTGAAAGACTCTTATCTTTCTAATCAATATTACTTAAAAATTCATTTTATTTTAATTACACTTCATTTAAATTAAAAAAAAAAAAAAAAAAAAAAAAAGCCATTATGAATTTTGACTATTTTTTTCCTTCTAAGGTTCTGAAATTATATGCATACCTCTGGTAAGATAAAACTAACAGAATCTATATTCACACAGTGCCAAAAAGTGAATGAAGCTGCTTGTGACATTGCAAGAGAAGTGGCTAATGAAGGTGATGCTTTAGTGGCTGGAGGAGTCAGTCAAACACCATCTTACTTAAGCTGCAAGGATAAAACAGAAGTTAAAGCAGCCTTTCGAAAGCAACTGGAAGTTTTTATGAAGAAGAATGTGGACTTCCTAATTGCAGAGGTAAATCTGTAAAAAAACAATACATGCCTTCAACTGTCACAGTGTTAACTTTCAGAGATGCCTAGGTTTCTGCTGTGCTTTTGTGCCAGTAGTATCAGATACTTTTCTAAATGCCCACCAACATCTGCAGGTGTTCTAGAATAAGACCTTGAAACCTCAATTTCTACTTCAGTGAAGTAAAATTCTGATATAAAGAGAAAACTTTCATGGGATCTTGACTAATCCCCATTTCTTCCAGTATATGGAAAGCAACCTCAGACGACTTTTCTAGTTGTCAATAGTTTTTGGGTAGTTCCTTGATTAACGTTCCATATGGGCATTCTTATTCTGAAACAAAAGTATCATTATTTTTAATTTATTTTTACTCACTTTTAAAAATCCTTTTTTAACTGTTTGGCCAGTAAACTCAATTGAATTATGATAGTATCAATCAGAAAAGTATCAAATCATTGCACTGATGGTGAATTTGGGGTCTGGATTAATATTTTTATATTTCAATGTTGAGAAACAAAATAGCCTAGTTTTAATTTCTTTCAGTATTTTGAACATGTTGAAGAGGCTGTCTGGGCAGTTGAAGTTCTAAAAGAATCTGGAAAGCCAGTTGCAGCTACAATGTGCATTGGTCCAGAAGGAGACATGCATGGAGTGTCCCCTGGACAATGTGCTGTCCAGCTGGTAAAGGCTGGTAAGAATCTGTTTTAATGTGCCCTTTAAAAGTATGGAATAAAGTAAAGCCCCTAATTATTGAAATAAATAGATGTGTGTCTTGTATCTGCCAAGTAGGTAGCTTCCCTGTTATATCTGATAAAAGTTTTGACTCTGTAGAAAAGTTTTTATGTGTACTTTACTGGAACAATCCTGTAAAAACATATGGAAATACAGCTATGAAATCCTTGATAATCAGTATGAAATGGGTGAGAGGAATAGCCATAGACAACTGATACTGAATACAGCAAAATCCTAAACCTACTCAAATTTCATTGCAGACCCATCCCCAAATTCTAGAATCACAAGCACAAATCCACCTTTGATTCTCTGCCCTTGTTTTTGAACGCAGTTCCAGCTCAAGAGGAGAGAAATAAGAGGATGAAAAAATTAATAATTTTGCCTATCAAAGGCTCTTTTCTACAGGACAAGGGGAAGGGAGAAGAAATTAATCAGGGGCATGATGAGTGAAGACACACAGGTTTATGTATCTATTCCAAACTGCTCTTTTCCTTTCAAGTTGAGGTTGAAATCTAAAGGCAGAACTCGTGTTAGGGACATGCTACCTGTTTGCATGTGTGGCTCTACATAATCAGACTTCACTGATTAAGCGCTGTAAGAAAAAAACATCTGCAGGAGGGTAGAAGATGTTATTCATCATTAGAAAGGTAAAGAGGAGTGCAGCTGAGGTGTAAATGGTATGATCAACCTTAGGAGAGTTGTGCCTGGCTCTATCACAGCTGCCTTGTTTTCATAACACTGATGTAAAGATGGACAGCACTGCTTCCAGAGTGCTGGGGAACCTTCATCTCCCACTTCCTGGGGAGCTGTGACTTGAAGTTACTTTCCTCCTCCTAGGTGCTTCTATAGTTGGCGTCAACTGCCATTTTGATCCAGAAACTTCCGTGGAAACTGTGAGGCTGATGAAAGAGGGCTTACAGGCTGCTAAACTGAAAGCCCACCTGATGTGCCAGCCACTTGCTTTCCATACACCTGATTGTGGAAAACAAGGGTTTATTGATCTTCCGGAATTTCCCTTTGGTAAGACAAGGGTATCTTTTTTGTTGGTGGTGGTTGGTTGGTTGGTTTTGCTTTATTGGTTGTTCCTGGCTTTTTTTTTTTTTTCTTTTTGCCCCCAGCTTTTAGTACAGCTGAAGCTGCAAGGTGTCTTTTTATTCAATACAATGAGTCCTAGTTATCCTGTCTGGCATTTTCCAGACATATCAAAATGTAACATTGGAGTAAAGATCATCCACATAGTGATAATACTTTGGTAGGGACACAGCATGTGACTCAATGTGTAATTATGATGAAAAGAGTTAAAATGCCATAATCTAAATTAATTTAAAAGATGTTCTTCCACATGCTATAGAACCCTGTTCAGGACAGCTGTCAACTGTCCAAAGAGCAGCAGCAAATGTACTAAACCCCCCGTTTTTATGGGTTGTGACATCTATCCCACAAGGCCTATGTGTACACCTATGTAAGGATTTAATGTACAATACAATACAATACAATAGATATAGGAGCATTATTATTGCACTCACAATAGTTCAGTCTTGTAAGTAATATTGCTAACAAATTAGCAGTTTGGAGAAGAAATCTATAACATGTATGCTCAGGAGAAACTCTACAAAAACTGAAAGATTCAGCCATTTAATATTTATATAAGGCTTGTGCATTTAGAGCTTATTTGCATGTGAGTAAAGGAGCCCTTTAACATAAGGGCAAAATCAGCTTAAACATTTTAAGGCTGATTAGAAAATTCTTTCATTTTCAGATACCATACACCCTTCTTATCAAGATCAGAATAAATGGTATTAAAACATTCACAATTTGAATTTGGAGCAAAATATTGAGAAGTAGATGTGATTTTCAGGAAGCTCGTTGTTTTTCTTTAAAATTCTCTCTTTATATAACTGAAGGAAAGAGAATAAAGCATAAGCCCAAGGCATTCATTAAATGGTAATAACACACTTGAGTCCTGAAAATATCTAAGATGTTTAAAAGTGTTTGGAACTCATTTATCCTATTCATGCCTTCATATGGTTATTCTGATTGCAAGCAGAAAAAAACAAAATCAAACAGATGCAGTAAGCAATCAAGTGAATGGAAGGATTCACTCTGGTTTGTTATGGTTCTTGGCTTGTGTGCTATAAGCAATCTGTATGACATCTCAGCATTTAGAATTTCCATTAATAATTAATTGGTGAAGACTGGCTCTGTGAGTGTTTTCAAAACCCAGAAGTAGCAACTGATTGCTTGACAGGAGATAATCTGTTCGGTAAATCATTGTTAAACTGACCAAATTACCTGGTTTTCATGAAGGCAATAACAGAGAGATATTTAGATATCTGAAGAGTACATAAACTCTGTACAGGGCAACAAGATCTAAGTTTCTAGGAAAGCATGAGGTATGTTGTACTGACAAACTCCAGCAATTAGATGCCAGAAGAATTTATTTTTCTGTAGAACTTTTTCCATTTTTCTGTTTTCTTTTCTGTGTTACTGCAATTTCTCTGAAATGTCACCAGTTAAATAGGGACAATGTTTCAGAAAGAAATTATCTGGTCACTAAAAGCACACCCAATTATCTCAGGGGTAGATATATTGAGGGGGCAAATCTAGGGGCGCGTTACAGTTTTTCTCATCAAGAACTATTTTGTTAGAGATATTTAATTCTGAATAAAGCCAAGAAAAGTACTGCATTGACAGACATCGAAAAATAAAATGTTAGTCAATTTTGGGAAAGTGTCTCCACTTTAGAGACAAGGATGTTGTGTGGGACAGTATCAAACGCTTTGCAGAAATCCAGGAAGGTGACATTCATCACTCTTCCCTTCTCTACTAATGCAGTAACTCCATCATAGGAGGCCACCAAATTCGTAGGCATAATTTGCCCCCAGTAAAGCCATGTTGGCTGCCACCAATCACATCCTTATTTTCCATGTGCCTTAGTATGGCTGCCAGGGTATTTGATCCAGCGTTTTTCTGGGCATTGTAAGACTGACTGGTCTGTATTTCTCTGCTTTTACTTTTCTGTCTTCTTAAAAGTGTAGGTTATGTTTCCCCTTTTCCAGTCACTAGGAACTTCACTGGACTGTCACATGTTTTCAAATATGATGGACAGTGGCTGAGCCACTTCATCTGCTATCAGATGAATTAATCTCATCTGGTCACATGGATTGTGACAGGGTGATGGAGAAGACAGGGGAATAACCTGTACTGTTCCCTCTGCAGTTTAGTTGCTTATACAGTTTTTGAATGCACAATGATGCATTCTTACTGTTGATCATTTGTATAAATTTTGCATTAGCTTTTAAATCATATGTGAAAGAAAAGGAAATAATGCATTTGTGCTTCTGATGCTTACATATCTGCAGCACTGTACAAAAGCTTGTTTTTATTTGAACAGCTTTCTAAAATGCTTGATCTAAGTTTTCCATGCAATACTAGTCCACCTACTTTTCCTTTGCCCCATCTTTCCCTCTGAGACTAATAATTTTCTGTATAAAAATATTTGTCTCCCTTCTGCTTTTTAAATTTGTGAGCCTGATTCTTAACTACACAATGGACTTAGAGTATATCTGCTTTGTATCAACTTCTTGCATGTTGGGAGTTTTTTGGACAGGACATAGGGACATCCTTCAATCCCACCTCTCCTTTGTGTTGCTGGAGCCTTACTACTTCAACCACAGCCCAGCAGTGTTCAGTGTTATGTTCAATGTTCAGTGCACAGACATGATGCTGTACTTGCCTGATAACCATGCTGGCTCACGTCCTGCAGATGTGTATTAAAAAGTGGGAGGACTTTCATTCTTTTATTTCTGTATTTTTATTTCTTAAAGTTTCTTCTTCAGTCCCCATACTTTTCTTTCCATTTGTGCCAGTCTTGTGCCTCCAGCTCCTTGAGGTGTGATTTTCCTTGCTCTTTTCACTTTTTATTCCTTTCCTTCCACAAGTCTACTCTCTCAGCTTTTGTTATTCCATCACAATGCTCAACATAACTTGCAACAGAGAGAAGCATTCAAAATAAAGATGGCATTCTAACTTACCTACACACAGAACTTTCCATAAGGAATGAGGTGTTTTGAGGCAGCAAACTGCTCCTGACAGGGATTATAACCAAGGGGTGGGGTAAGAAATAACTACAGGTCCCAGCTGAAAAAACTGGCTGCCAGTATCCAATTGTGGGAAAAAACGTGTAATAAGCATTTCTGAGGAATAATGAGCAGGGTTATTCCTATGCCAGTAGGCTGATACCTTCTCCTTTCACAGATTAGTTTGTGGTAATCAGTTTTCCCAGGTATTGATTGTTTATTAGGAAATGTAGCCATGACATTGAAAGTATTCCAATTATTCAGCTAAGAACTCTGCAGAATGGGAAACATGATCAGCCTCAGAAGGTACTAGAGGTACTAGGTGCTGTTTTGCAAGGCCAAAATGCTTACAAGCACAGGTCAGCAGAGCACTGCAGAATCTGAAAGCCAGCCTTCCGAAAGCTTGAATGACTAATTCTAGGTCAGACAGTTCAAACACATATGTCTACATCCGCAACCACTTTTGCAAACAGAGTGCAAGTGTTTCAACATGATTTCTTACCAAAAAAAAGGATAAAAAATTGAATGGACCATGGTGGAAACTTAGGATATTAATGTCTTTGCAGCTCTGGAGCCAAGAATTGCCACCAGATGGGACATTCAAAAATATGCAAGAAAGGCCTATGATGTAGGAATTCGTTTCATTGGAGGCTGCTGTGGATTTGAGCCGTATCATATCCGAGCAATAGCTGAGGAGTTGGCTCCTGAAAGAGGATTTTTGCCAGAAGCTTCTGAGAAACATGGTAACTGGGGTGATAACCTGAGCATGCATACCAAACCCTGGGTCAGAGCAAGGTACGTATATCTGACCTGGAAACAAACATACCTTTTGTAAAGGTTTACATTGCCCCACAGAGCACACTGGCTTAGCTGATATGGGCATCTAAACATCACTGTAAACATTTTATTTTAAGAATTATATGTTTTATGTTTAATAATTTGAAAGAATTAAAGCTGGCCTAGGACCAGGGAAAAGGGTGAAGGAGAAGTAGAGGAGCTCTTGTGAATGTACTTCATGACAATGAAAAGGAAAAACTGACAGAGGATTGTAAATCAGCTCCTAGTGGTGGCTGGCTTACAGTATTCCTTTCAAAGATGGAAAGATTCTTTTAAAGCATGTAACATTTAATTGCATATTTTCATTCATAATTCTATATCTAAGTATAATGTCAATCTTTACAAGTTAGATGACCCTTTGCAATTGTCATTTAAGCCATATTTCCTTCAATATTATGAGGTGCTGGGAAAAAACCTGGATTTATTTTTCTTTATTTAGGGCAAGAAAAGAATACTGGGAGAATCTGAAACCTGCTTCAGGCAGGCCATATTGTCCTTGCATGTCAAAGCCAGATGGCTGGGGAGTGACCAAAGGAGCCAAGGAGCTGATGCAACAGAAAGAAGCAACAACTGAACAACAGCTGAAGGAGCTCTTCCAGAAAAAGAAGTACTAATCCACTGCAGTTGTGTAAATCTTAAAATGATTTATATACAGACCATCTCAGGCTTCAGAAGAAAATCTGTGAAGATGAGTACTGTGTTGATTTACCAGTTAAAATGAAATAAAAGAGACAAAATGCAGAAAGAATGTGATTACATAGTAAATATGTCTAACTTTGATAATAAAATCCTTCTCTGGAAGAACAGTTTAGAGAATACACAGTCAAAAGTAATTTTGGATTCTCATAATTGAGAATAAATGAACTTCTGTTATGTGGGTGCCCTTAATTGGGTAGACACAGAAGTATCTGGAAATAATAATTGGCTCAACTTACCTGTGAAAAAAGAAAAGTCATCTATAAAAACAGTGTCAATGGACTTCAACTCCTAAGTCGGTTTTCAATTTGGTTTTATGGGAGCTTCCTCAGACCTCAAGATTTATTGAGAATTAGTGCAGGAGAACACAAGCTGCCAATTATTTGTGGTCATTTTCTGTGTTTCAAGTGAATAAAAGTAAACTGGAATATGTATATTATAATTGTAATCAAAACCTAAAGATAATGAGATCTTGCAGGAATTTCTTATTTGCAGAGAGCTTTTAGAAGAGAAAAATGGTGGGTAGGTAACTCAGTTTTTGTCTTAAGGTACCATGTATAAAAGATTTACTCTTCTGGGGATAAAAAAGCTTAAGAAATTACTCTGCAAAAAAAAGNGTTAGGAAATAGATCAACCCCATTTACGTTAAGAAAACCCATGGAATTTGTACACTGATTTGTTGAGAAGATTTTCATAGGAAGGATACCACTATATTTGGAACTTGAAAAGGACACATTTCCATCATTTATTTTTGTGCAGGACCATACAACTTCAATTTCTGTCTAGAATGAATTTTCACCCCTCCCACATTAAGGCAACTTAACCTTTATGAAAATCTCATTCTCACAGTTAGTGTTGAAAGATTGGATTAGACTGTTGCAGTGGGCAGAGACAGTCAGGTGCCACGACCTCCCTCAGAGAAGTGTCTTTGAAAAGATGCCCTGGAGGCACAGGCACGACTGCTCTGCTGCTCAGCTGCCCAGGTGATTTCAGGCTCCTTTGGGAGCAGCACGCCTCTGGAGTGCAGCATGAGAGACGAGACAGAGTCTCTTGCTTGGAGTTCTTCAGCAGCCTTTATACCAAGAACAAATCCAGGAGCAAAAGGACCCAAACTGTCTGGAACAGGGTTTATATAGGGAAGGCAGGGGGCGGGGTTTCATAACTTGCCCAATGGGCTGGAGGATTGAAACGTGGACCAATCAGGGGAAGGATCAACAGAGCACCAATCAACGGGGGCAAAGGGAGAGGGGAAGAGAAAGGACCAATGGGGTACAAACAATTAACATAACAGTTGCAAAGGCCTCTGGGGGTAACAACTTTTCTCACCATGAGGGCGAGCTGTCTCTCAAGGCTTCTCCTACTTTAGGTGGATCACCTCACACTTGAAACCTGAGACCTCTCTTTCCGGTGGACAGTGTCTTCACTATGACCAGGCTCTACAGTCTCCGGAGGCCTAACTGCTTCTACATTAGACTACTTTTTATATATAAGCTTATTTTCTTATCTCTATCCATGCTGGTATTCTGCAGTTCCAAAAACACATATACAACACTTCAATGAGAAACTTCAGGTATCCTTTTCAGACTATTAGTAGCAGACAGGTTTAAGCCTCCCTTCCTCAGGCTTAAAACATGGTAAAATACTTACTAGCTAGAAATTTTGCCGGAAAGCCAAAAGCAGACAAATCAAGTAGATATTTTAAAATGCAGAGTACTTGAAAAGTGTCTATGTAAGTATATACACTTTATACACTTTATAAACTCCTTTCCTTCCTAAATGTTTATCAAGATTACCTCTGCAGGGAGTGGAATATTGCAAAATCTGTAGAACAGGAATGCCAGATCTTTGATCATCACCAAAATGCATGTACCTTAAGGACATACACATGATTAGGTGTCTTAAAACAAAGGCTACAACGGGTATAGAAGTGTTTTGAACAATCCTTACCTGTTTAGGGACTGTTTGTGGCATAAAATGCTGCTTGACCACCATACACTATATAAGTAGCTGGGCTGACTTTTTGGAAACTGTCATAATGTGCAAAAATTTATATTGAAATGAATGACTTCACAATACAGAATACTGAGGAACCTGGTATTTATGAAGATATGATTTTGAATTTTTGATACCCAGTTTGAAAAGGATGAATTTTAACACATTATGATGAGAAATACTTAAAGGCCATTTGAAGACATGGAAAATGAGAGCTGGCCTAAGACCGGGGTGAAACAAATATTCCCTGTTTTATCCCTATCACAGGCTGGGCTTATAACGGAATTTCCAGTGGGATGGAAACAACTTCAGGGTGTTTTATTGATCACTAAAAAACCCCAATCTGTCAAAAAGTCCCAGCCTCCACCAAAAAAATCCAACAGCACCTGCCTGAAAAAAAACCCCAAACACAAAAAGACAACAACCAGCAAAGACAACCAAGCTACCAAGCTTTCTTTCCCATTTCTTTCTGTGTAACATCTTAGCATAAGGAAACTGTTAGATTTCCATATGTTTCAAGTGGTTAATGTTAAGGAAGTAAGAAAGGCCAACAGCCTAGGAAATTTGTTTCCCTGGAAAGCCCTGAAAACTTAAATAGGCAGTGAAAGGTGCTTTAGAAGGCTAGTTCCTGTATTTAGTACCCTAAGGATTATTTATTTGTAGGGCAAGGGGTTTGCTTAATCTGTTTGGAAATAAATCTAATGATGTAGTTTCCATGACAATGCCAGCGTAGTTCAATGTCTACAATCACAGAAACACAAAGTGTTTGGAGCTGGAAGGGACCCACAAGCATCACGTCTGGTTACTTCACTCTTAACAAAATTTTCCTAATTTGAATATTCCTTGATGGAATTTATTCTCTTTTTTATTATTTTTTACTGTTTTTCTCCACTATTTCTTTAGAGCTCATTAGAGAAGATATGAAGAATTTCTTCCTTTGCTAAAGTCTGTTATACATTTGAAGATTTACATGCATTCCTTCTTTCTCTCTCAAACAGACCCTGTTCATTCATTCTTCCCTCTGAGTCTGTGATTCATCATATACACAGAAATCAACTCCATCAGATCTTTATCCAGAGCTTCCTATCTCCTCTGTCTTTTTTACCTGTGAGCAGAAGTGAAGTGATCTGAACCTCAGAAGTTCAGATCCAGATGTGAAAATCTAAAGTCTTTGACTTTCCTAAAATCTAAAGAACAAATCTTACTCATGACACTGAATGTCAGGACAAGAGGGACCTGAACAAACCATAAACTTCAGAAACTACTAGCTATCTGCTCTACACATGAGGAAATGGCTACATATTTAATCAGCTCTGATGTTTCCAAGAATTTCATGGGAAAAAAAGGCCTAAAAACCTGCTGTGTAATGGCCAGGTGTTGGCCTGATTTATCTGTAAACCACAGAAATGCAAGGAGGATGTTGTAAGGAAGGAAAATTGGGAGTTAGTAACAAAACCCACAGTTTTTTGCAAAAAAGACAGCCTTTTTTTTCCCCACTTCTTTTGAAAAGTAAGTTTTCTAAGAATCCTACTAAATCTGACATCTTCAGATTCTTCAAATTTCTTCCTAAAGCAGCTTGTGGCTGCACCTTATCTTTAAACTCTATTGACAAATGCAATGGCAGGTTCAGTGACATTTTTTTAAATCTAAACATTGAAAGAAGTGGATTCATGTGTCTGTCTTGTTCTGCTCCATTGACTTAATAAAATATTGAATATAAACTAATCTACTTTAATCCTGCATTTAATTAAGTATAGACACCAATGAAATAGGATGGGCAGAATATTATGGTAAAATACATTATTTCAGCAGCTTGCTTTGTTACAAAGTTCTTCATTACCTTCTTCTTATGATCCACTTTATTCAGATAGATGGTATTTGACATAAATTTTATGAAATTATGATACTGGATTTTGTCAGTGGTGTGTACTTCTTCATGTACAACTCCTGAGACAGACAGCAATCCATTACATCCCAATGTTGAGAATCTGAAGATGGACTTTCCATATATTTTGGTCAACTACACATCAGAACTTCTGCATCCAGTAAAGTTGTGTGTCTGACAAAATAAAAAACAAATTTGGGTAATAGGACTTGATGCAATCAGAGTGGAGAGTATCAGTTTCAAAGAAGATTGAGAAATGTATGTCTGGAATGGGGAGAAGTATGACTTACCTCACAATGAACAAAGGAACAGCAAACATGCATCAATCAAACTAAGCTTTACAAGCATTACCAGTTGTCGCTGGATGGTTCAAGGGTGTTTTGTAACAGTCATTTGCAAACATTTGCATGTTATTGTTTCTGTGCAATTGAAAAAAGAGATCAAGTGGCAAGTGTAACACAGTTACATGATCCATGATCCATTTTTATTTATAATCAGTCAACCAATCAATCAAAGAAACAAACAAAAAGTTCAGTTCTACCCAAGAGAGAAAAACAAGAATAAAAAGACTCCACCATACTTAAGGTCAAGCAGCAATGTGTTTCTGCCCCATGCAGGAAATTTTGCATGTTCTTTTCAATTTTGTCAGCTGGTATGCTGGAATACCCTGCTGGCTCTTTCTACAAAGGCTTTTGTAAAGAAGCACTTCACAGGAGCATCAC
This sequence comes from Illadopsis cleaveri, assembly GCA_013399915.1. Lineage (NCBI taxonomy): Eukaryota > Metazoa > Chordata > Aves > Passeriformes > Timaliidae > Illadopsis > Illadopsis cleaveri. The sequence continues at coordinate 104,517 of VXBB01010827.1, forward strand.
AGTATTACAGATCCACGGAAATATCAAAGGTGTATCCTATGAAGGCAAAGACTTTTTTTTTTTTAAAAACATGCTTCCTAGTATATATTTTTTTCGCTGATTNAAACTGTGCAAACACTGCCTCCAGGTGGCTCTGTGCACGGCTACAGCACAGCGAGGAGGGGGCCTTTAATGGCTTCTCAGATCTGCATACACGGACAGAAACCAGAAGAGCTGTTAATTCCGATTTAACTTCAGAACAGGCTTAATTACACTTGCATTTGCTACTTAACAAGGAAGTGTCTTCTTTACAAGAACTGTAAAAGCTAATTAACACTCTAGTTGTGCAATATTTTAGTCTTATTTTACTTCCTCTTTTCCTTGAAAATGGCCAGATCTGCTCTTATCTTAAAAAAAAAAAAGTCAAATGGCATACAGTGTAGACAAGCATTTTAAATTATAGGGAATGGGAAAAAGGACAGAAAGGTTGGAACAGGGACAGGACAGAGGCAAAGAGGCACTGTGTGCAATATTAAATGATGTACAGGACTGCATCTACCACACAACCAGGCAGAATTTAGATGTGATAGGCATGAAGAGCCATGCCCTCTAAAGCCATGGCTTTCTGCAAGAGTAGACCTGGAAAGATTTCCCTCTGTTATGTTGGCAAGACTGTCCCATAACTGGACAGCAAATTGAGACTATATATTCTTTAAATCTTCTACTGCTTTTCCTAATGCTCCTATTTATATGAGAATTCTTGTCTCAGATAAGTCATTGTTATTCCACCCTACTTTCATACTGCTACACCTATGTTTAGTGTGACTGGTTCTGCTGGTTCTTCTAGGCAGACAGGACTCTTAAAGTTAATTAGTATTTGCACCATTGACCTGAAAGACAATTTGCTGGGGTTTTTTTTCAGACCTGAAGCTGTATATGCTCCATTCAGTTCACAGTGATACCAAGGCACAAAGGGGTACAAACAGGATTAGCTGTTTTGCCTAGGAATTAAGCAATCCTTGTGTATCATAATGATACACCTGGCCCTTAACCATCAGCTTCTTCCCACCTGTGGGAATATAAAACATTGCAAAGGTGTGAGAGTGTGGCCAGGACAGCCCGTACTTCAGCTACCTTTGGCTAGAAAATTAAAATAGCTTATCAGTTTTGTCATGTTAGCCTGTGAAAGAACAGCTGCTTAGGAGTATGAAAGCAAAGAACTAAATTAAAGAATCTTTTCATGCTTTACTTTTATTCTTGAAAGAATTGTTACAAACTGCCAAGGTGTAACAGCACAGCAAGTTAGACTTTTGATTTTTACTTGTAGTTTTTACCAGAATACTTAGCTTAGAGTGTCCTGAAGTATTACTGAAAAGCTGTGTCTGGAAGTTGTCCTCAGCTGAAGAGGACAGAAAGGACATAAAAGTATGTCCAAATAGTAATTGCTAGCATTTTTCAAAGTGCATGCAGGAAATCATTTGGCTGGAAAACGATTTGGCCCTTGGTTCAAATCTTCATGCATAAGCTATGAAGAAGTCCTCTGCAAACCTAATCAGCTATTCTGTTGTCACTGTTATATGTGGAAAAAAAATCATGGATCTAAATCACTATTTCCTTGGCTTATTAACCGTTGGGCAGATCACACAGGTGAGCATCCAATGCTGACAGACAAAGCAAAAGTGCTTCACTCCAGACCTGGGGGTGAAGCTCACAGACAAATGTGACACAAAAGTGCTGACAGACAGAAGTGCTTCAGACCTGTGGGCTGCTGTGAGTCCCTGTAGCACATCTGGGTAGCCAGGACCAAAGGCAACACAGAGTCACATAAGGTAGCTACCTAAAACAGAGGTACTAGAAGAATGTACTGCATTCACTATTGGATATGTCTTTACTGTTCATGGCACAAGCTTAATAGTCTAGAACAGGATCTGTTTTATTAGGGTGTCTGGTTAGTTATGCATCTCAAGCATACAGAGACTTCTGAGTAACATAGCCTATTCCATTACTCAGTTTGTGAGTTGTAATAAATCTAACTAATGAATCAAAGCTCTTCTCATTCTTTTGTCCTAATATCCTGGCCTCCTTTCTAAAAGTAGTGCCAAAATGTGTGCTGTGCATATGACAGACTTATCCATTTATTCAATCTTACAAGCACCCTGCAGCCATAAAAGGGGCTTTGCAGACACTCATAGGACATTCTTCAGGTTTTTCTACTCATGGAGATAAAAAACATCAATATTTCATAAACAAGCAAAAATCACATTCATTCACAGGAGCACACAGTGAAACTTTTTTTATAACTGTCAGTGGTCTGATGCATGGAATTCATTAAAATAATCAAATGTATAATACAGCTCCAGATTTCCTTACACATGAAAGCCCGTTTCCATGTGAAAACCTGCTGCCCCTCAGCGGTTTCTAAAGGAAACAACAGAACAACACCATTGAACATACAGAACAAGGAGAACCTGTTTAGAATTTGCCCCTGTTGGTTAAGAATAAATTAACATTTACTTATTACAGCTAACTATTTGGTTAATACTAAAGAACAGTCTGATGCTAAGGAATAGTTTGTAAACATTGTCTTGATGATAATAGCAATTTGTTCTGCTTATTTCCTGAGCTTACAAGTTCCTCCTTCTATCCAAACAATGTCTGTTGTCTTTCCTGTAGGGTGATAACAAACTTTGGGTTAAATGTTAGCTATAGGGTCACAGTAGATCTGGGAAATTTCAAGAGGAAAGATGCTACAGTAGAGAAATTTTGCATTTCAGAAAACTGTCACTGATGTTTTGAAGGACCCAGTGTTCGCAACTATGGATTAGATGAATATGACCCAGCAGTTTGCATGACCCAAAAAAATTTGTTCATTTATCAAAGAAAATTAGACAGGGATTCATCATCTGAAATAACATCTAGTCTTTACAACTACTAACAGTATGAATAAACAACAAGGATGTAGCAGAAGGCTATAGTAATGAAAGTGTAATTCATCTGAAGAAGCTTATGTAATTAGATTACATTTATATAACCTCCCTTCTTGCAATGTCTCAATGATTCATATTTTTTTTAATTTTACTGGAACCCAGAGAGTTAAAAAAATACTGACCATCTATTTTACATCTGGGAGGCCAAAGCAAAAAATGAACGGGGGCAACATTCAGACTGGCTC